>JAKSZT010037472.1:831134-850931 GCA_026826555.1 Tolypeutes matacus
TAGAAGGTTTGTGGAAGCTGGTGGGTGTTAAGCCAAAGACCCAAATGCCTCCATTTCTAGGAGCCCATCCACTGATCACCCTTTTTGTTTTATGAACAAACTTTTAAATTTTAATGTAGTATTAGACTTACAGAAATATTGCACAGTGAGCACAGAGTTCCCATATAATAGTTTCCCCTATTAACATCTCATCTTAGTATGATACATTTGTTAAAATTGTTGAGCCATTTTTGACACCTTACTAACTAAAATCCATATTTCATTCACTTTATTCAGATCTTGGTTTTCACCTAATGCCCTTTTGCTATTCCAGTATCCCAGCCAGGATACCACATCGTCGTGTTTCCTTTGGCTCCTCTTGGCTGTGACAGTTTCTCAGATATTCCTTGTTGTTGATGACATTGATATTTTTGAGGAGTACTGTTCAGGTATTTCAGAGAATGTTCCTCACCTGAAGCCTCATCAGATTTTTCTGATGTTTTTCTTATGATTACACTGGGGTTATGCCTTTTATTGGGAGGAAAACCACAGAGGTAAAGTGCCATTTTCATCATATCAAATGTGTATACTAACAACATGACATCACTGTCGACATTGACCTTGATCAACAGTGATAAGTCATGTCGACAGTGTTTGCCAGGTTTCAACACTGTAAAGTAATACTTCTTCTACCCTTTCGACACTATATTCTTTTTAAGGAAGTCTCTATGCACAGTGCACACTTCTGGTGTGGGGAGTTAAATTCCATTATGTATGTATTTGTAATTTTTCTGTATGGGAGATTTGTCTCTTCCTCCCCATTTATTTATGTATTCAACTATTTATTCATATCAGTGTAGACTCACTGATACTGTTTTATGCTTTGGGTTATGCTTTCTTTTTTTTTTCTTTTTTTTTTTTTTAAAGATTTTATTTATTTATTCATTTATCCCCCCCTTGCTGCTTGTGCTCGCTGAGTCAGCTAACCACGCTGCGCAGGCGGGCTTGCCTTCACCAGGAGGCCCCGGGAACCGAACCCGGGGCCTCCCATATGGTAAACGGGAGCCCTACTGATTGAGCCACAGCCGCTTCCCTGGGTTATGCTTTCTTTACTGCTTTATTTTGTTCACACTTTTTTCAGTGTTGGCCGTTGGGAACTCTTTCAATTGCCTCCTGTGTCCCTTTGGCATTCCATCTTGTGGGGATTTTATCTTTTTTTTTTTTTTTTTAAAGCACTTCCTTATTTTCTGGCACTACAAGATGCTCCAGGCTTATCTTAAATATTTCCTCCAAGAGTCCTGGTTCTTTTTATTAGTATTAGAAACCAAGATACGGCACTGCGTGTGGTTGCTTCTAGGCCATCTCAATTGACAGAGCAAGGAAATATATAAGTGTATGCTAATCTATGTATGTTTGTGTATTCATAAATATGTAAGTATATAACCATCTGTGTCTCTATTAAGCCAACCATGAGTTCATACTGATGTCTCCTCCTCTAAATCATAATGGCCTTGATCATTCTAATCTTCTCCCCTTATTTATTTGTAAACTCTCCAACATTGAAACCTGCTCCCACCATCTGTAATCTAGTTACTTAATTGTTCAATTCTGGTGTATATGTATAGAAGGTTCAGAATAGTTAACCTATACTGTGTGAGAAATAACTTTATCTGCTGGAGTACAGTGCCTTTTTCCTTTAATCTTACAGGCTCTATTTCAAAGTTACTTAGGTCAGTGGCTTTATCCCCCTTTACTCTTAGTGACGTGGTTCATACATTTGTGATATAATTAGATTGTCTTGTAGCATTCTGCATTACATCCTGGATTCCCCCGACTTCCTAAATAATTTTTTTAAAATTTGTGCTGGAAAGTTGTAGGGGGTTTGAAAAATGCATAGTGCTATGTGCTCACCATTACAGAATCATACAGATCATATACATCTGTGTTTTACCTATCAGTTCTGTTCCTACCCCAAATCCCTGGTAACCATTGATCTTGATCTTGATCTTTATTTCAATAGCAGTATTTAAAGGAAACATACTTAACATATTTTTGATGTTTTTCTCATCTTGTATTAAATTGAATTTGTTGTGGTAAGGCAGCAATTTAATAAGTTTGTGGGAAAATTCTATTTCTTTTGGCTCTGGATATTTCAGTGTTTGCCTTGATTTTCTATAAAAATATGGATTTGAGACCTCATAACAGTACATGGTCAATATTTCACATTTATACTGCATCATCTCTGTGTTGTGTAGTGCCTATGATGGGCAAAGGAAAAACTTTCCAAAGAATGACAGGGCTAGAAAAACCCTCAGTATTCCTGTTGTACTGATGAGGAAAACAAAGCAAGACAGACAGAATTATTTGTCTAAATTCATGCAGATAATTAAGTTGGGTTGAGACTGATGTAAGTGGTTTATTTATAAAACCACTCATGAGAAACCCCAGCTAGCTCAGAACCAAACTAATAAATATACACACAGCATATGGAGTTCTCCATCTGAGGGAGCAAATCAAAAGACAATGTAGAAGTGACTGGAAAGTTGGAAATCCAATCAGGGTGCCTTATGTTTCTCAGAAGGTGGGATAGAATAGTAATTATCATTTAGTAAATGGAAATACAATCAATTTTTATTGCTGTAAAAGGATTATAGGAAGAAGGAAATGGTCATTCTAAAGCCAGGACAGAAAGCCAAGTGCTAGATGTTGGCATTATGTGTCAAATGCTTTCCAATAGCAAAAAATTAACTGTCAGTGAGGCAGAGTTCATGAGTTCTTACCGTGGCACTAATGAATTTACCATTAAGAATTTTCAACCCATTTGCACTGAATCCCTAACCTCCAGTTTCTTCATCTATGGCCCAACTTCTGAGGGATCTGGATCAGTTACCTCCTTTCTAGACCATATAATTTCCCTTTTATAGTGTTGTCAAAAGCTAATGCAATAAAACCAAACACTTAAGACAAAATTGATGATTCAACCAAAAGGATCGTTAACTTTGATAGAATACTCTATGAATGAGCAGAAATGGGGCCCAGCTTTAGTGGCCTTAGAGACCAGTGTCCAGCCTTATATTTGCCTTATTTGGTATTTGCATGTATTTTCCACTTGCATAGAAGAGTAAGTACTAGGCCCAGGCTCAGGTGATGAGTGAGGTGACAGGAGGAGTTACTGCTCATCCTAATAAGTTCAGCAGCATCTCTGTTTAGTCCGGAGTTATAGATTCTACAGAAGTCATTAAAATGATGCCAGGTACTTATACATTGGCCAGTCCCATTCATTCAAAGAAAGTATTCCTCCATGTCTGAGGGGGTGGGATGATGATGAAATCAGCTACTGGTAAAACTTCAAGTGGCAGCATATTTCTAGTTTTGGTTGCTGCCATTTTAAGCAATAGCTGGCATCTCAGATGCATCTGAAATCAAGGCAAGAAATCAAGAAAGATAGTGGAAAAGACCATTTGTGTACTTTAAATGGATATGGCCCATCTCTGTTTTCTGTTTTTACTGAGCCATCCCTCCAGGATCTCTCTGTACTGGGATCAGGATGATTTTTGTGATTGCTAAATGGCATGGCATGCCATCCTAAGAATTTAGGATTGGAGTTGCCATGGGTGCTTAGCATTTGAAACTCATTCTGAATTGAGTAGGAGGGAGGGCCTTAGATGGGGTACTAAACATTCTAGTGATAAGAACAGTGTAAACCCCATTGGAAATTCTCAATTGATTTGTAGCTCATGGGCTTTAGTCTCTTGCACTTGACTGGAATGAGTCAGCCTCCCCATGTTAGACAGCTCTAGGGCTGTGGTCAGGCTGAGGCTCAGAGCTGGGCTATGATCCATCCACTCAGGGAAGCCTCTTAGTGTGGAATTCTCCAGACCCCTTCACAAAATCCCTGCACTCTCCTTGTTGACTTTATCATTGAGACCATCATCCATCTGCTTCCTCTGATTGCTCATCGAGGCTACTTTTTACACAACCATGCTGCCAACCTAATTATACAGGCAAACTTATTTTTATGTCTAACTCTGGATGGCAGCCATATAGATGAGTCACTTAATTCATATGCCTACATTATCAGAAATTCTTCCAAGACCCCCATACATGTATTTATGGATTTACAGATTTACTCTGTAGTTCTGCACTTTGCATCTTCTTGATAGTTTGTGATTGCTGGTTGAAGAAAATGGATTAAAACAAGCCAACAAAAAATCAAACAGATAATGTCTGGCCTAAATAGCTGGTGAATATAAACTTCCCAAAGCCAAAGCTTTGACATCTGGATAAGGTAAGAAGGGGGAGGAGGAGGAGGAAGAGGAAGAGGGGTGGAGGAGAAGGCAAAGGAGGATAAAGGGGAAAGGAGGAAAAGAAACTTTGTCCTAGAAGACACTAGGAATAAAATTTAGAAATAGGCCTATATGCAACCATGAGTTTCCAGTTAGAAGAGAAATCACAAATATTTGCACTACATGATATATTAATCAGTGTATCTTTATGTGAACCCAGAACCCATTGATTGCTAAACATCTAAAACCCAGCTATTCCTTTGAGATAGGTCCTCTAATGGAGTTTGCTTTGCTTATAATAGAAGCAAGTGGAAAAAAACCCTCTGTTTGTAGTAGCTTAGTGGTCATTATGGCAGGATTAATTGGGCCAACATTAAAAATTAAAATAACTTGAAGTTTAGGGCTCAGCTGGCATATGTACAGACCAAAGATTTAAGTCTCTGAGATGTAGATTTAAGAAGTATAATGCTAATTATAGGTTCAAATAAAAGAGGCAGAAAAGCCATGTGTAGGGAAATTTTAAATGAGTCTAACTCTGTTACATTGAGGAACATATATTCCACAGTAAGGCCCACTGACAGGGTGCTGAATTCCTGAGATTGTCTAACCTGCTGTGGTGTCTAGATGTCTCTAGAGCCCTCAAGAGCCCCACTGCTTGAGGCACTATTTACTGTGTCAGACAGTGAGATCCTGCTGAGATGTGCATAAGTGTAACCTCTGGAATGACCTCCCAACTCACTTTGAAGTCTCTTAGCCATAAAAGCTCACTTGTATATAACATTTCCTCCTTTTGGTCAAGGTCTTTTTCCAAATGAATTGCTAGTTGGTGCTTAGTAATAATCCGTTGGTGTCAGGGAGGCTCATCCCTGGGAGTCATGTCCCACACCAGTTTTGAGGGGAGGGAGAGAGAAGAATAGGTGTAATATGGGGTACTATAGAGACATTGGAATTGTCCTGCATGACATTGTAATGACGGATACAGGCCATTATACATTATACATTTTGTCAAAACCTATAAAATTGTGTGGTACAAAGTGTAGCAGTGCTTCAATAAGTGTTCATCAATTGTAACAAATGTACCACACCAATGAAAGATATTGTTAATGAGGAAAAGTATGGGAGGGGTATAGGGTGGAGTATATGGGAATCCCCTATATTTTTTATGTAACATTTTTGTAATCTAAAGCTTCTTTAAAAATAAAAAATTAACTAAAAAAATAACCTGGAGTTTAAAGTATGGCTCATATTCAGTGAGTCCTGGTGACTTTTTATGATGGCCGATCATATCCATCTGAAAGGTTGTGGTATCTATCTGACCTTGTTAGTGTCTAAGCTGTATTGTCTGTTACATGTTTTTAAACTCATCCCTGGTATTGAGGAAAATATGCTTCATCTGCATCTTTCGCTTAGAGAAGGCAGCTAATATTTTGATGACCTACTGTGTGCCTTTGCTTGGTCCTTATACCTGTCCTTGCAGTAGGTAAGATTAGCCTCATCATACACAAGAGGAATTGAGGATTCTGTGAAGCTAAATATTCCTCAAGGTCACACCCTTAAGAGGACAAGTCAAGAGATGAAACTAATCTTGTTCAGCTTATTCTCTTCTTATTCTTCTTTAGTATTCACCTCCCTATTCTTTCTCTACCTTCTTATGAGGGTCTAGAATTATGAATCTTCCTTTTAAAAGTATGCAACTCAGCTTATTGCTTCTATTTCATCCTGCTCCAAACAAGGCCATAAGGCAAAAAAACATAGAGCAAAATCTTTGCCCCAAAACTTTATGGGTAAAGTCACTATATTATTTGTCTTGTGGGGTGATGTTTACTCTAAACATGATAATCTCTCTAATTAGGGGGGAAATGGAGGAAAACCTCCAAAGACAAGTAACCTGGCTATTGCTGTCTCTCTTTTTTCTTGTCTGTCTCTTTTCATGTACTTTTCTAAACTGTTTCATACCTAATCCTTGAATTATGAGTCAATTATGTGCAGCAACTATATTTTCCACAGTTTGTTTAATCTTTTACATTATTTATATCTTTAACTTATCATAGTCTGCTTTCAAATAATATTGTCTCTTCACATATAGTACAAGAATCTTAAAACAATATGCTTAAAATTCATCCCTTTAGTTATAAACTCTATACAATGCCATGAATATCCTTAAAACATTGAACTTTCTTATAGAGCCAATAAAGCAGAAAAAATATTATATTTATCATTTCTAGATCTCTTCATTTCTTTATGTAGATGCAAATTTCTGTCTGGGCTTACACTATTTCTACCTAAGATGTTCTTTGAAATTTCTTAGAGCATGTTTGCTGGCAATAAATTGTCTGGTTACTTGTTATGTTTAGAAGGCCTTTATCTTGACTTTATTTTTTAAATAAAGTTTTTATTTTAGAACAACCTTAGATCATGAAGATAGTATAGTGAGTTGCCATACACCCCAGATCTGGTTTCCCCATTATTAGCATCTCATAGTAGAATGGTACATTGTTAAAATTAATGAATCACCGTTAACCAAGTCCCTATTTTGTTCAGATTTCCCAATTATTATTATTATTATTACTATTATTATTACCTAAAGTCCTTTTTCCCCTCCAGGATCCCATCTAGGATAATATATTATAGTTAGGCATCATGTCTCCTTTAGGCTTTTCTAGAGTGTGACAGATTTTCCTTGTTTTTGATGACATTGATATTTTTTTAGGAGTACTGGTTAAGTGTTTTGTAGGATCTTCCTCAGTTGGAATTTTTCTGATTTTTTTTAATTTTATTTTTTATCATGATTAGACAGGAGTTTGGGTTTGGGGAGGAAAACCATAGAGGTAGAGTGCCATTTTCATCAGCTATCAAATGTACATAGTATCAATATGACTTATTTCTGTTGATGTTGATCTTGGTCACCTGGCTGAGGTATGTTAGGTTTCACATTGTAAAGTTACTCTTTTATTCCACCTTTCATTTCTGCATTCTTTTTTTAATTAGAGAAGTTCTATGTTTACAGAAAAAACTTATAGAATGTACAGAATTCCTATATATACCCCTCTCTCATTATTAACAATTTGTATTTGTGGTAATATTGTTACAGTTGATGAACAATATTATAATTATCCTATTAACTATGGCCCATAATTTACATTAGTGTTCACTGTGTTGTACAGTTCTATGGTTTTTAAACTTCTTATTCTGATAATATCTATGCAACCTAAAATTTCCCCTTTTAACCATGTTCACATATGCAGTTCAGTAGTGTTAATTACATTCATGTGGTGTGCTGCCATCACTACCATCTGTTACCAAAACTTTTCCATCACCCCAAACAGAAACCCTGAACCCATTAGTATAAACTCCCCATTCCCTCTCCCCACTCCAGCTCCTGGTAATTTGCATTCTAGTTTTTGCCTCTGTGAATTTGCATATTCTCATTATTTAATATATGGGGATCATACAATTTTTGTCCTTTTGTTTGTGGCTTTTCTCAGTTTGGTGGGTGTCAAATGGTATTTCATTGTGCTTTTGAATTGCATTTGCTGAATGGCTAATGATACAGAGAATCTTTTCATGTGCTTTTTTTGCCATTTGCATATCTTCTTTGTAGAAGTGTCTATTCAAGTCCTTCACTCCTTTTTTCATTGGGTTGTTAGTCTTTTTGTCATTGAGTTGTAGGATTTCTTTATATATTCTGGATTTAAAACCTTTATTAGATATGTGGTTTCCAAATGCTTTCTTCTATTCTGTAGGTTGTCCTTTTACTTTCATGAGGAAGTCCTTTGATATGCAAGTTTTTAATTCTGATGAAGTACCATTTATAATTTTTTTCTTTTGTTGCTCATCCTTTGGTTCATATCTAGGAAGCTGTTGCATACCACAAGGTCCTGAAGAGACTTCCCTATGTTTTCTTCTAGGAGTTTTATAATTTTGCTTCTTATGTCTTTGATCCATTTTGAGTTAATTTTTGTACATAAGTGTGAGGTAGGAGTCCACCCTCATTGTTTTGCATATGGATATCCAGTTTTCCCAGCACCATTTGTTGAACAAACACTTCTTTCCCCATTGAGTGAACTTGGAACTTATAAATCAATTGGCTGTAGATGTGATGGTTTATTTCTAAGCTCTCAGTTCAATTCCATTGTTCTATATATTTGTCCTTGTGCCCGTATCATGCTGTTGTAATTACTGTACCTTTGTAGTAAATTTTTTTAAGGAGGTACCAGGGATTGAACCCCCAGGACCTTGTACATGGGAAGCAGATCACTACCTCTTGGCCTCCAACTTCATTATTTTTCAAGATGTTTTTACTATTTGGGGACACTTACCCTTCCATGTAAATTTGATGTTTGGCTTTTTATTATTGCAAAGGAGACTATTAGAAATTTGATTGGGATTGCATTGATTGTGTGAATCATTTTAGGTAGAATTGATATTTTAACCATATTTAGTCTTCCAATCCATGAACATGAATGTTCTTCCATTTACTTAGGTCTTCTTTGATTTTTTTTTTTCAGCAATGTTTTGTTGTTTTCCATGTAAAGTTCTTTACATCCTTGGTTAATTTTTTTCCTAGATATTTGATTTTCACTTGCTATTATTTCTAATAATCCTCTTCAGATTATTCATTATATAAAGAGAAACACTACTGGTTTTTGCATGTTGATCTTGCTTCCTGCTACTTTACTTAATTTGCTTTTTAGCTCTAGCAGCTTTGTTGTGGAATTTTCAGGATTTCAAAATATAGGATCATTTCATAGGTGCAAATAGGGAAAGTTTTACTTCTTCCCTTCTAATGTAGATGTCTTTTATTTCTTTTTCTTGCCTAATTGCTCTGGCTAGAACTTCCAGTACAATATTGAATAAGAGTGGTGACAGTGGACATCCTTGTCAACCTGATCTTAGAGGGAAAGCCTTTAGTCTTTCACTATGGAGTATCTTATTAACTGTTGATTTTCCATATATGCCTTTTAATGTATTGAGGAAGTTTCATTCTATTCCTAGTTTGCTAACTATATTTATCAAGAAGGGGTACTGGATTTTGTCAAATGCCTTTTCTGTATCAATTGAGATGATCACGTGTTTTTTTTTTCCTCTTTGTTCTATGAATGTGGTATACTACATTAATTGATATACTTATGTTTTACCACCCTTGCATAACTGAGATAAATCCCACTTGATCATGGTGCATAATTCTTTTAATATGCTGTTTGATTTGGTTGTCTAGTATATTTCTTGAGGATTTTTGCATCTATATTCATAAGATATATTGGCCTGTAATTTTCTTTTCTAGTGGGATCTTTGTCTCGCTTTGGTATGAAGGTGATGTTGGTCTCACAGAATGAATTAGGGAGTGTTCCTTCAACTTCAGTTTTTTGAGCAGGATTGATATTAATTCTTTTGGGATGTTTGGTAAAATTCCTCTCTGAAGCATCTGGTTCTTTTCTTTTTAGAAGATTTTTGATTACTGATTCAATCTCCTTATTAGTTATTGATTTGCTGAGATATTTATTCTATTTCTTCTTGAGTTAGTTTAGTTTGTGAATTTCTAGGAATTTGTCCATTTCATCTAGGTTGTCTAATTTGCTGGTGTAAATTTGTTCATATTAGCTTCTTATACTCCTTTTTATTTCAGTGGGGTTGGTAGTAATGCCTTCCTTTTCATTTCTGATTTTAATTATTTGCTCTCCTTCTATTTTTTTTTCCTTTGTCGGTCTAGCTCAAGGTTTGTCATGTTCATTGATCTTTTCAAAGAACCAATTTTTGGTTTGAGTGTCTCTATTGTTTTTATTCTCTTTTACATTTATCTCCACTGTAATCTTTATTTCCTTCTTTCTACTTGCTTTGGTTTAGTTTTTTGTTGTTGTTGTTGTTTGTTTGTTTTTTTCTATTTCTTTCCGTTTTGAAATTAGGTCTCTGATTTGAAATCTTTCTTCTTTTATAATGTAAACATGTAGAGCTATACATTTCCCTTTCAGCACTGCTTTTGCAGCATCCCTTAGTTTTGGTATGTTGTATTTTCATTTTCATTTGCTGCAAGATATTTCCTAATTTCCCATGTGATTTCCTATTTAAGCTATTAGTTGTTTAAGAGTCTGTTTTTTAATTTCCCCATAATTATGAATTTTCTGTTTCTCCCTTTGTAATTGATTTCTAACATCATTTTATTGTGGTCAGAGAAGATAAGGTGTATGTTTTCAAAATTTTTGAATTTATTTTTACTTATTTTGTCACATAAGATATGTTCTATCCTGGAGAATGATGTATGTACAAGCAAGAAGAATATGGATCCTGTTCTTTTGGGTGGAGAGTTCTATATACGTCTGTTAGGTCTAGCTGATTTCAACTATCATTCAGGTCTTGTATTTCCTTATTTATTTTCTGTCTAGATGTTCTAAATATTATTGAAAGTGGTGTATTAAATTCTCCTACTATTAATGTAGAACCATCATTTTCTCCCTTCAAATCTGTCAGTATTTGCTTCATATATTTTGTGGCTCTGCTGTTAGGTACATATATATTTATAATTTTTATACTTTCTTGTTTTATTGACCCCTTTATCAGTATATAATGAACATGTTTGTCCTCATAATCTTATTGACTTAATATCTATTTCATCTGATATTATTATAGTTATCCTAGCACTCTTTTGATTACTATGTGCATGGTATATATTTTCCCATCCTTTCATTTTCAACCTATTTATGTCTTTGAATTAAAGGTGAGTCTCTTGCAGACAGCATATAGTTGGGCTATGCATTTTTAAAATCTATTCTGTCAGTCTCTGCCTTATGACTGGAGAGTTTCATCCATTTACACTTAAATTCATTACTGATAATGCAAGGCTTTCTTCTGCTCTTTTGGTATTTTGTCTTTGTAAGTCTTACACCTTTTTTGTCCCTCAATTCTGCCATTAATGCCTACTTCATATTTAATTGAATTTTTATATTGTACCATACTGATTTCCTTCTTATTTCTCCCTGGATATATTTTTCATGTTGTCCTTATTACCATTGCGGTTAAAATTCAAAACCTAAATTTACAACAATCATATCTGATTTGATACCAACTTGACTTCAGTAGCATACAGTGTTCCCATACCTCTCCATCCCCCTACCTTTTTTTTTCACTTGTTACAAATTATGTCTTTGCACATTGTATGTCCAGAACCATAGTGTTATCATTTTACTTTTTACACGTTTGCAGTTTAGCACCTATAGGAAGTAAGAAGTGGAGTTACATACCAATAAATACAATACAATATTACTGGCATTTATAATTAGCCAAATGGTTCCTTTTACCAGAGCTCTTTACTTCTTTATGCTGCTCTGAACCACTGTCCAGTGTCCTTTCCTTTCTGACTGAAGAACTCCCTTTGGCATTACTTGTAGGACAGGTCTAGCAGTGATGAACTCATTCAGCTTTTGTTTTTCTAGTAATATTTTAATGTCTTCTTCATTTTGAAAGAAAGTCTCACCAGATATCAAATTCTTGGTTGGCAGTTGTTTTCTTTCAGTGCTTTAAGTATATCAATTCATTGCCTTCTTGCCTCCCTGATCTGATGAAAAATTGGCATTTAATCTAATTGGGACTCCCTTGTATATAACACAATGCTTTTCTTATGCAGCTTTCAGAACTCTCTCCTTGTCCTTTGCATTTCGCAATTTGATCAATATGTGATGGTGGGGAAGCGGCTGTGGCTCAATCAGTAGGGCTCCCGTTTACCATGTGGGAGGCCCTGGGTTCAGTTCCCGGGGACTCCTGGTGAAGGCAAGCCTGCCCGCACGGCGTGGTTAGCTGACCCACAAGCACAAGCAGCAAGGGGGGGATAAATGAATAAATAAATAAAATCTTAAAAAAAAAAAATATGTGATGGTGCATATTTTTCTTCAAATTTATCTTGTTTGGTGTTCTTTGGGCTTCTTGGATGTGCATATTCATGTCTTTTGCTAAGTTTGGGAATTTTTCTGTCATTATTTCTTTGAACAGTCCTTCTGCCCCTTTCTTTCTTCTTTTCTGGGACCCCTATAATGCATATATTGGCATGCTTGGTGGTGTTCCAGAGTTCTCTTAGGCTATTTTCCCTTTTCATAATTCCTTTTTCTTTCTGCTCCTCAGCTTGGCTCATTTTAATTGCTTTGTCTTCAAGTGTGACGATTCTTTTCTCTGTCAGCTCCAATCTGCTTTGGAAACACTCCTGAGAATTTATCATTTCTGCTATTGTGTCTTCAACTCCAGTAGTTCTGTTTGGTTCCTTTTTAAAATCTATCTCTTTATAGAGATTCCCATATTGTTAATCTATTGTTTTCCTGATAATCTTTAGTTCTTTTTCTGTATTTCTCTTCATTTACTTGAGCATATTGAACATCATTTTTTTTTTTTAAGTATTTGACCAATATTTCCACAGACTGATCTTTGTTGATATTTTCTAGATTTTTATCCTCTTCCTTTGCATGGGCTGTCATTTCCTGTTTCTTTGTTTTATAATCTTTTGTTGCACGTTGCACATTTTAATATTTTAAAATGTTAACTCTGGGGAAGCGGCTGTGGCTCAATCAGTAGGGCTCCCGTTTGCCATGTGGGGGGCCCCGGGTTCGGTTCCCGGGGCCTCCTGGTGGGGGCAGGCCCGCCCGCACGGCATGGTTGGTTGACCCAGCGAGCACAGGCAGCAAGGGGGGGATAAATGAATAAATAAATAAAATCTTTAAAATAAATAAATAAATAAAATGTTAACTCTGTATTTGTTCCCCGAGATGTCTGTCCCTGAGTTTTTAACAGCTGCTGATATGACAGAAATTTTCTTGGGTGTTAGCTCTCCTATGAGGAAGGTCCACCCATGGTGAATACAAAGTGCAGGGTCCTCCCTGTCCTTTCTGGGCCTATGTCTTGTCCTGGGCTTGTGCTTGCTGGCAGCCTTAGGAGTTCCCATGTTTATAGGAGTTTGCCTGTCTCCTCTACTTCCCTCTCCTGGGTGTTTGTTACCCTGCCAAGCTTAAAGCAGATAAGACTTTGGCCTAGGCCATCTGATTAAATTATTTCTTACATTGCTTTCCTTGTCCCAAGCTGCTATTGCCTGGAGGGCAAATTCTGAGAGGGACACTCAACTGAGAGGAGTTTCTCAAGTCAGTCTTCCCCAGATTGAACAAGACCTGGGACCCAGAAAGGGAATGCCATCTGGCTGCAAACTGCCCTGGGGAGGTAATGAAGGAGTGGCCAGGTAGGGCACTAGGAGCTTCTTCCACAGCTCCCCATAACTGCACTTTCTAGACCTGCCCAGTAAATGCAGCTTTCAGGGGTCCTCAGCAGCTCTGAGGAAGTGTTCTCTCTTTAAGTCTCCTTTGCTGCCTTTGTCCAGTAACATTGGCCGCCCTCAGATCTGAAGCAGCAAATCAAAAGCAGTGATCAGTGATCAGCCCATGTCTACCTTGGATCTTGTGGAAGTGGATTTTTATGTCCCTTTGTGGCACCAGCAAGTTATGCCAGGGGCTGGCCCCCCCGCGAGAGTGGGGGATGGGTGATGGTAACCTATGCACTAAGAAAGCAATTTATGGGTAGTTACCATAATTTACTAGCCTCCTCTTCCTGCTATTTCCTTATGCTGTGCAGTATTCTATTGGACCCAGAGTTTCAAACAGTTTCAGACAGTTCCTGCCTGTTTAATAGTTGTTCTGATGGAGGAACTGATTTCTGGTCCTTCCTACTCCATCTTTCCTCAGTGCTCTGTTGTGTTTTCTTCATTCAGCACTCATGTATCATCTGATACTCATGTATCAGGTAATGGTGTCCACTTGTTTGGTCAAGGAAGCACTGGACTAATTGTTACTGTGAGGACATTTCATAGACTTACATCAGCAGTGAGTTGATTCCATCTATGACTGGATACATCTAAAATCAGCTGAGCAGATTGCTTTCAGCAATAAGAGAGATCTCATCCAATCAGTTGAAGGCCTTAAAAGGAGAAATGATTTCAGCAGTCAGAAGAGAGAATTTCCATCTTTACTTCAGATTGCCAGCTTCTCCTGGGGAACTCACAGGGATCTTCATCAGAGTTCCTGGCTTGCAGCTGGCTCTACAGAATTTAGACTTGTGCATCCCCACAGTCCTGTGAAACAATTTACAGGTATTTCCTTTCAGTTCTCTTTCCCTAGATAACCCTGACTAATATAGCTCTCCATCTTTGTTTTTATTTTTCAAGTGTTATGGCTGAGACAAAGCAGCTCTCAATGAAGGGCACTGCCATTAGCTTTGCCCAGATTCTACAGGAACAATGCATTGCCATTGAAAGTGAAATGTGACAAATTGACAAATGAAAAAGTAAAGTGATAGCTGTCCTATACCTTATTATGTACATCAGGGGCAAGCCTTGTCCTCTCATTAAGATTCAGAAACTTCCCATGAATATACAGACATCTTTGTATAAAAGCACCATACACAGAGATTTGTGATGTTTAGCGCCCTAGGCATGATGACATGGATGGGGGTAGTAGCAGGGGTTCTGGCATTTGAAGTTGGACAACTCTCTAGCTAGTGAGTTCAGAGAAGCGCTCTCTGAAGAGACACCTGACTTCACAGAAACCTGAAAGGTGAGAAGGAAACCATATGCGGGTCTGGGGGAGGGCTACAGAAGACTGCTTTAGGAGCCAGGGGGCTGATGCAAATGGGCAAAGCTGCTGTATAATAGCATGGCAGGCACGATTGCTGCCTGCCCCCATATCCCTGCAGCTAGGCTTGGAGTTCACCTGCAGGGAAGATGGACAGTTGCCCCCGAGTTCAAAGCTTCTCATCTCCAAATCCTGCAGCTGTCTACATCTCTGCCTGAGAGCCTACAGCACCCTTCTCAGTGATCCAGAAATGCAGGGCATTTATCACCCCTCCCCCAAGCAACCCTTACCCAATGGGGGACTAGACTCCAGTGATTAAATGTCTCCACCTCCCCATTCTCTCCGTGTTCCCTCATTATCTCAAAGGGACCCCAGCAGGCCTGAGCCCCAGTTGACCACAGTGTGATCCCTCATTAATATACTATTATCGGCTTTTCTCTGGTCCCTGTCTCCCTCTGCCCACCCCCTCGCTGCTTCCTTAGAGCCGCCAAATAAACTATTGCACCTAAGTGCTTTACTTGCCTCTGCTTTGGGGGAAACCTAAACTAAGATCATGTGAAAATCCACTAAAAAGCATCTAAATTCATTTTTAGAAAAATAGCAAATCAACAAACAAGCAAAAACCGCTGTGCTAGCCATGTGCAGACACTTCGGTGGTTCCAGTCTCGCCTGTTTGCCAGTTTGCATTCACTTGGACCAAATACTTTTTTAGGTCCAGCTGTTATTTTCTACCATGTGTGTGTGATCTTGGAAGTAGACAATCCCCTGAAATATAGGAAACAGGTACAATTTAACATAAAAGGAAGAAAAGCTATCTGTGATATAATTCTGTATTTTGAGGACTTAAGGATCCTCTAAGTCTTGATCTGAGCTATCAAGAATATGCACAAGGCTGAGTTGTTTCCAGGCAGATCGGAGTTTATGTGTGGGGACCTGTCACATCCCATAGGGAAGGGCTATGTGTGACACCCCCTCCTCAGCACCATCTTTTCCAGGCATGATGCCAGTTTATCCCACTAGAGGGCATTGCAGTTACCAAAACAAGGAGAGAGTCTTTTTGGCCCAAACTATTGAATCAGGATGCGCCCTGTATCAAGATTGTATTTCCAGTTGAGATCGCCGGCATTTCTTTTATACTAAAATGTGAATTACACCAGTCATGACATGTTCTGGATGCTGGACTGGAAATATGATTCAAAACTGATCACCACTGGATTGGGACTGTGATTTTCAGAGACAATGGGCAGGTTATACTGATATTACGTCTTTTGGCTGCAGTGAGGTGTACTCCAAGGCAGAAGATAGGAGTTTGAATTCTGACTCTGCCCCATTCTAGCATCTTGAGCTTTAACAAGTTGTGTAAACTTGATGTAGCCTGGATTCCTAATCTGTAAAATGAGAATAGTTGACTACAGAGCACTTTTGATAAATGAGAGGTTCAAGGATTTTGTAAATTTTAAAGGACTAGCAATCACATGAGGGGAGGGTGGCATTATTATAGAGATTGGGCATATTGGTTAAAAATGACTTCCTTGATGAGTGACATGCTTCTTCAAATTCTATTACTACATATTCATTCATTTGAATTGAATTGTCATTTCTTTTTTTTTTTTTTCAATCTTTTTTTATTTTTTAAAAGATACTTAGATTGCATAAATGTTACACAAAAATTACAGGGATTCCCATATGCTCCACCTCCCACCCCTCCCACAACCTCCCACATAAACATCCTTCATTAGTGTGGCACATCACCTGCAATAGATATACACATCCTGAGGCTTTGCCCCTAAGAATAGACCATAGTTCACATTATAGACCACACTCTCTTCCACAAAGTTCTGCATGTTATATGATGATATAAAATGGCCTATATCTGTCATTGCAATGTCATTTCCTTAATGAGCACATTCTCTTGGAATGACAGACACAATATGCAGTTATAAACTATCAACATTTTGGTACTTGGGACTTGGTGCATTTGGCTGAAATCAAGACCTAAGACATCTTGATTTAGGCAAATGTAGGAGAATTTTTAGCAAGGGGAAGTGATTCTGTACAGAGATAGAAGATATCAGCTCCCAGTCTCTAAAGTAAATTTTGGCTAGAGAGGAAAGCAGAAAAAGGGGGAGGTACTGAGCCAGAAAGATTACCCAACCCCCACAAGTTTTCTGGAAACCTTCATTTATTAGTCATTAAGACTGTTGATAAATATTTCCCTGCTCCTCTTTTCATGTGCATATGAGGATTGCATTTATCTGGCCCTCTAAAGCTAGATTTAACCATGTGACTTGCGTTAGCCAGTAAAATGTACTGGCATGTCAGTTCCAAGTAGAACTTTCAGAGACAGGGCATAATCGGCCAAGTTCTCTTCCCCTCTGTGTGCCAATGTGTTACTCTCTCAGCCTGGGTCTTGGGAAAAGGGTGATGTGGGGCTGGGCCACTGCCCTTCAGTGGTGGACCAATAAAACTTGTGGTGCTGAGCCACTGAGGTTTGGGGGTTATTGCGACTTCAGCTCAAAATATCCTATCTTGACTGACACAAAAAGGACCAAGAATGGGAAAGATGAGCCACCCAGAAAAAAGTGAACCCAGCACAGACAAAGCTTGAAGGGTAGTCAGTCCCAAGATGACAATTTGGCAGCAAACATTTCAGTTGAGGACCAAGAACTGGAAGACCCCTGCAAGTCAAGAGAAAATTTTGATGTAATAAGGGAGTCTCATTATAGGGACTATTGCTTCTGGGCCATGATTTTTATTTTAAAACCTTTTAATTAAAAGAATTAAAATTTTTTCATCTAGTCAGGCCACAAATTGATCTGTCTCTCTGATTTGGTGAAATGAGATTCCCAAAAGTAGTTCATTTCCCTGATCTCTATTCATAATTCAGTATTGCATATGGTTTTTTTTTTTTTTTCTTTGTGAGACCTCTCACCATTCACTGCATCAATATGTGAAAGCGCAGACTCTTGAATCAAATTAACTTTTTCATTTTGTAGTTGTATGACATTGGACAAATCATTTTGCCTCTCTGTGTCTTGGTTTCTTCCTCCTTCATTATGTGCCAAGAATATTTCTGGGCCTTAGAATGTCAAAGGTGAGTAAGAAATATTTGGTATCTCTCCTGTCAGGGCTTAGATTCTAGTGAAGGAAGAAGAAGTGGATCAGAAAACAGGAAAAGAAGTGCTAGTAAGGGCAGTTTCTAGGGTTGTTGATGACATCACCTTTTTAAAAAATTTTTATCATGCATCAAACATTGCTATCATCTTTCTACCTTGTGTTCCTGGCCATGTCACTTTCTTTGACATTCAGTGAAACAAGCTATTTCTTTTGTATCCTCCCACCAAAAGTCTGTGACACAAGACCTTGCCTATCCCTGCATGCACATAATCTCAAGTTTCCTGGGTCTCCCAAGTGCTGTGAATGATGTTTTCAATGTTCCTGCAGACAACGGCACTGTTACAAGTATTTGGAATATCCAAATAAAGGGCAAGCCAAGGTGTGGCCCCTGTTCGAAAAACCATAAACATTTTCCCAGTCTCCCTCACATCTCATCTCAGGATGAGTCTAGTCTGGTTATTTTCCAAACCAGAAGGCACTTGCTTTGCATTTACTTTAAATTTATGCACTTTCAAAAATACCATGACATTTTGCTTCTGAGACAAAAGTCAAATGCCAAAAAGAAAATCACCTAGACAAATGTGAGTATTAAAAACTTAATTTATAAATGCAAACAAGATCACCTGCCAAGATGCCAACACAGTTACCCAGTTTGCAGACTTGGAGATTCTGGGCAAGAATCCTGCTCGCCCCACACCTGTGTGTCTGCTGCCTTGTGAGGCACTGAGAGTGCTGTTACAGAAAGAAGCTTCCCACTGGCATCCTTTCCTATCTGGATGCTTCAACACAGCTGGAGGGCTTGGGGTTACACTTCTGGAATTTACTAAGAGGGAAACAGGAAGGGGAATGGTGTACAATGTATCAGTTGTTCTGTGAATTCTATACATCTGTATCATTGGGAACACTGCACTGTCAATTCCCAGGGTCCACGCCCCACTGTGGCCCCATGCGATCCCACGGTGGACCCAGATTGTTCCAGGCATACTATCCCCTCCTCCTAGGAACAGCACAGGCATAGAAATAGATGCTTCGTAGGAGGAATGGCTACATGTTTTGGCTGGAAAGCACTTTGAACATCATTGGAGCACAATAAGTACTGAAAGTGATTGGGAGTCCCAAGTTGGGCCAATTGAAAGACCATTGCACATTGATATAAGGATACTGGGAGAGGGAAGGGTCCTATTTCCACAGGAGTTGCTAAGCCAGTGAGGGGTAAATTTGGGAGGGTTGGAAGACGTCTTTCCCACCTTGGGAAGACAGACTCTTTGCAGAGTACACAGAAGGAAATGGGCATGAATGGGAGTCCAAGTCTCAGCCTGGAATTTCCAGTTGCATGATGCAATAAATCCCCTTTTTACTTAAACTATTTAAATTAGGTTTCTATTCCTGTGCTTTAAAAATATGATTTTGCTATTCTTTTAATTCCTACCACACGCACCAACCAGATTATCCCAGTGAAGTGAGAGAAAGGAACAAGGCCGAAGGAGAATGTGCAAATTGAGAAGGCAACCAGATAAGCAAATGCATATTTTGCAGAGATGTTGGGTAAGCCCAGACTCCCAAATGTGGCTCCTTCCTCACCCTGATGAGCACTTCCAGTTAGTCCTGTGGAGTGGACACTCTAGTTCAATTTAAACACAACTGCCTCCCTCTACCTTCTTTTCCCTGCTGATAGCAGCATATGGCCTTTAGCTCTTAACTTGGCTTAGTAGGAAGCAATCCCTGATGATTTACTGAGAGGTTAGTTGGTAACTGTTAATAGCAAAAGACTAAATTAGGGTTGGGGCTCTAGGACTTTGAGCTGAATGGGCAAGAATTCCATA
>JAKSZT010037472.1:869670-884995 GCA_026826555.1 Tolypeutes matacus
TTGAAAGGCAGAGAAGGGAGGGGATTAGTGTGGATGGAAGCAGTCTGCAAAGCTTTCCTGGAGGGCGTGGAGCTTGCTTTGAAGCTGGAGAGATGGTCTTAGTTTCCTAGGGCTGCTGTAATAAAGTATCACAAACTTTATGGCTTAAAATAACAGAAGTTTATTGTCTCACAGTTCTGGAGGCTGGAAGTCCAAAAGCAGGATATTGGCAGGGCCATGATCAATTGGAAGGTTCTAGGGAAGGATCTGTTCCCTGCCTTTCTCCTAGCTTCCGGTGGCTCCTGGCAAGCCTTGGCATTCCTTGACATGTAGCTTTATCAATGCACTTTCTGCCTCTGTCTACACATGCTGTCTTCCCTCTGTGCTGTCCAAATTCCCCTCTTTTGTAAGGGCACTAGTCACATTGGATTAGGGCCCACCCTAATCCACTATGACTTTATCTTAATTAATTGCATCTGCAAAGACCCTATTTCCAAATAAGTTCACATTTGCAGGTTCTGGGTGGATGTAATTTTGGGAGGACAGTTGTCAACGCAGCACAAATGGGATGGGATATTCAAAAAAGTGGAGAAGGAATATGCAGGGCATTTCTGGCCAGGAGAAAAGCTTGAACAGAGTGTTTGGAGGTAAATGAACACAGGTGAAACCAGAGTTAAGGAAGGAATAGAGATGAGACCTGTCTGATTGCAGCTGAGTGTGTAGTTAGGGAAAGAAGCAGGGGTGAGAGGGAGGTGTTGGGGAGACTGAGGAGGGTAAAAGGGGTCAGATAAAGTGCCATTGAAAGGCAAAGAGAGAAGCCTCAGCAACTGAGAGGGGATTTGCTCTTGCTGCTGCTTGCAGTGAGGACGGGTTAGAGGTGAGAACCAGGGGGCCAGTTATAAAGTTTTGGTTTGTTCAGGTCTTTGTGGGTCTTGAAAAGCCAGAAAATAAGAAGGGTTATTGATCTTACGCTCCTATTACCCTTGTCCTTGCTGTGGAAAAGTGACTTTGTCATCAGCAGTGAACATGGCAGCATCCAGAATCCCCCAGTGAAACTTTTTTTTTTCAAATCAGTTTTATTATTACATATTAATAAAACATAAATCCGCCCAAAGTGTTCAATCATATAGTTGTGCATTCAACACTTCAATCACTTTTAGAGCATTTTCATTATTCCAGTAATAATAATAAGCAACTAACAAAGAAAAACTCACTTCTCAATCTCTCTATGCATCTTCTGAAATTGTTTCTGACTCTCTATTTTTATTTATATTTTGTAAAACCAGTCATATATGCAAAATCTCTCATAATGGTATTTTAAAAATATATTTTAAAAGACGCTTAGATTACATAAATGTTACCCAAAAATTACAGGGATTCCCATGTTCCCCACCTCCAACACCTCCCAGAACATCCCATATAAACATTTTTCATTAGTGTGGCACATCACCTGCAATGGATATACACATCCTGGGGCTTTCCACTAAGCATGGACCATAGTTCACATTGTAGACACTCTCTCCCACACAGATCTGCATGTTATATGCTGATGTAAAATGGCCTATATCTGTCATTGTAATGTCACTCAGGCTAATTCCCAAGTCCTGAAAAAGCACCTGTGTTACAACTGCTTTTTCCTTCCCTGCCCCAAAAGTGTCCAGTGGCCACTAGTTCCACCTCACTGTTGTAATTTCTTCCATTGCTTGAATCACAATGTCTACAACAGAATACCATTAAGTCCACTCTAGTCCATAGCTCTTCCCCCAATCCTGAGGAGTTTGGGATGGTGATGTACACTCCCCCTCCAAGTGAGATGGGGCTTATATCCCATGGATACAGTGGATGGTATTATCCTGCCTGCAGCTGAAGACTCTCTCCATTCCCTGGGATGGCCATTGTCCATCATTGTCTCCTCACCAGGTGACTTGGGTGAGTCCATTGAGCTGTAGAGTAGGAGTTGCAGCTCCACTGAGATTCCAGGCACAGCTGGCACATGGGCAGGCCAGAGGCTCGTGTCTCTAGAAGTATACCTACAAAACTCCACCATCACATATAGGTTTGAATAGAAGGGACTGATGGACCATGTGCAGGGAGGACTTATTTGAGTCCAACTCTGACACTCTCAGGAGCACAGATTCCAAAGTAGAGCCACTGATAAGGCATCAATCTCTGGAGCTATTCCCCCTTATATAGGACCTGAGTGTCTCCAGAGCCCTCAGGAGCCCCTCTGTGTGGCGTGATATCCACTTTGGTGTTCTATGAGATCCTACTGAGTTTTGCATAAGCATTACCTCTGGGATGACCTCCCAACTCTCTTTGAAGTCTTTTAGCCACATGAGCTCACTTGACTTTACCTTTTCCCCCTTTTATTCAAGGTCTTTTTCCAGTTGTGTTGCCAGTTGGCACTTGGTAGTAATCCCTCATTGCCAGGGAGGCTCATCCCCGGGAGTCATGTCCCACGCTGGGGGGAAGGTAATGCATTCATATGCCGAGTTTGGCTTAGAGAGAGGCCACATTTGAGCAACAAGGAGGCTCTCAAGGGGCACCCCTTAGGCACCCCATAACAGTAGGCTAAGTTTCAATTACAAGAGCAAAGACTCGTAGGGCTAGTCATCAATAACAAGAACCCATCAGTAGACCATCCTCCCTTGCCAGACATTGCCCCTGCACTCGGGGGACTGTTGCTACTCCCTTGGAGAATGTGGCAGAGCTCTCCAGGCTAGGAATTCAGTATTCCCTCATTTATTGAGTGATTGTCTACCCACTGTGACCATGCCCTACCCCTGGATTATTGGAACAATTTTATACATCTTTCATGTATATTCAGGTGAACTTCCTTCCATGAAACCCCTATCCACCCACCCTCTGATCCTCTCCTGCCCTCTCTGTAACCCTTCTGTGAGCCAAACCTTCCTTGAAGATGAAGCCCACATAATAGCCAAATACAATTAATAGGAAAATGAAATAATAAAGATAAGTTTAAATATAAGTGATGAAATACATGGAAACTTAAAAAAAAAACCACTAGAAATAAAATAAAAGGATTGGAATATTCAGAAAATGGGAAATAAAAAATTAAATAAAAATTTTTTAAAAAATATTTTTCCTTTTATCACTGCTTTATCAGGTGTCCAGTCTGTACTGTGGCACGTTCCCCCTCTCACTCCCCAGGGTCTCCCAATTTTTCATTTATTTTTCAAAGAAATTTTACGTCACAGCAAAGTCACACACAGAATACTAGAGACTCTCATATGCCCAACCTCCTTCCCCCTTCCTCTCCCCATATTAAAACCTTTTTTATGTGGATGGTAGCATTGTTATAACAGTTATACAGATAGTGAAACACAGCTACTAAACATTGTCAATGGTTTACAGTATAGTTTACAATTTAGATGGTACAGTTTAATAATTTTTGATGATATTTACCATGTCCTGTGTCCATTACTGCAAGGTAATGAAAAACATTTCCCATGACCACTAAATACCCCGTTTGATCTTTTCTGTTCCTTCCTCCCCCTCCCCCTGGGGCACATGACACTCCCCTGACTTGACTCATTGGATGACAAGATTCATAGTTACATGCAACGAGGTCTTGACATGCTGATTATTCTCTCCTATTAAGATCCACCCTTGCACATAAGAGACACCCACCTGTCTGTTTCTGGGTGACTAGGTCCTCCCAAAGATGAGGGTCCATTTCCTTCCCACTCACCGTGTGGGTCTCCACTCCCCAACACAACACATTATGACAGGATGAACACTCACACACTCTCCAGAAGCCTACTCCAGATGCACCCCTTCCTGACTGGCCCCCCAACCTACACCCTAAACCAGTGATATTACCTTGTCATACTGCCTTAAGAGCATTCCCACTCCTGCACTTTCAACATCATAGCCACAAATCCCATGTTCACCTAGACCCCTCCCATCTCTCCCCCACTATCCTGGGTATTCTAACCTGCCCTTCCTAATCTAACCACCTGTCAACCCTGTACCACCAAACCCAGTAATATCACTACCCACCTGTCCTATCCTTCAATATGCAACTATACTCTATCACTTTACCATAGATTATGTCTATATGGGTGATGGCTCACAACCTTCTCTTCTCTTTCTTTCCCTTGTTAACCTATCTTTCAGACAATGGTTCTCAGAGACTGCTCACTTTCCTCAATTCAAATCACTGGGGTCATATACTGTTCATCCTTCAATGCCTGGCTTCCTTCACTCAACATAAGGTCTTCAAGATTCATCCATGTTATTCTGTGTATTAGCACTTTATGCCTTCTTACAGCTGAGTAATATTCCATCGTATGTATGTTCCACATTTTGTTTATCCATTTATATGTTGATGGGCACCAGGGCTGATTCCAGCTTTTGGCAATTGTGAACATTGTCGCTATGAACATTGGTGTGCGTATATCTGTTTGTGTTTTTGCTTTTAGTTCTTCTGGGTATATACCGAGCAGTGGAATCGCTGGATCATACAGAAGATCTATTGTTAGATTACTGAGGAACCTCCAAACTGTCCTCCACAGTGGCTGGACTACTCCACAATCCCACAAGCAGTGGATGAGGGTTCCTATTCCTCCATATCTTCTCCAACACTTATAGTGTTTTTAATAGCTGTCATTCTGAAAAATGTAAGATGGTATCTCATTGTATTTTTGATACTGCATTTCCCTAAAAGCTAGCGATGTTGAGCATTTTTTCATGTGCTTTTTAGCCATTTGTATTTCTTCCTTGGAGAAGTGTCTTTTCAGGTCACTTGCCCATTTTTAAAATGGGTTTTTGTCTTTTTATATTCGAGGTGTAGGATTTCTTTATATATGCAGGATATTAGGCTCTTATCAGATATATGGCTGCCAAATATTTTCTCCCATTGCGTAGGCTGCCTTTTTATTTTCTTAATAATGTCCTTTGAGGTGCAGAAGTTTTTAATTTTGAGGAGATCCCATTTATCTATTTTTTCTCTTGCTGCTCATGCTTTGGCTGTGAAGTTCATGAAAACATTTCCTATTACAAGGTCCTGTAGATGCTTCCCTACATTATCTTCCAAAGTCTATGATCTTGGCTCTTATTTTTAGATCTTTGATCCATCTTGAGCTGATTTTTGTATAAGGTATGAAATGGTATTCTTCTCTCATTCTTTTGGATATGGATATCCAGTTCTCCAAGCACCACTTGTTAAAGAGGCCCTTCTCTCACAACTGAGTGGGCTGGTGGCCTTGCTGAATATCAGATGACTGTATATGTGAGGATCTACATCAGAACTCTCAATTCGTTTTCATTGGTCAGTAGGTCTGTCCTTGTGCCAATACCATACAGTTTTGATCACTGTAGTTTTGTAGTATGTTTTAAAGTCAAGTAATGTGATACCTCCAACTTCATTTTTCTTTTTCAATATGTCTTTGGCAATTCAGGGCCTCTTACCTTTTGAAATATATTTTGTAGTTAGCCTTTCCCAGTTCCTTAAAAAATACAGTGTTGATTTTTATTGGGATTGCATTGGATCTGTAGATTAGTTTGGGTAGGATAGACATCTTGATGATGTTTAGTCTTCCTATCCATGAACAGAGAATATTTTTCTATTTATTTAAGTCTTCTTTGATTTACTTTAACAGTGTTGTGTAGTTTTCTGTATATAAGTCCTTTACACCTTCAGTTAAATTTATTCCTAGGTATTTGATTCTTTTAGTTACTATTGTAAATGTTTTTTTCTTGATATCCTCCAGAGATTCCTCGTTATTGATGTACAGAAATGCTACTGATGTTTGAGCATTGGTCTTATAGCCTGCGACATTACTGAACTCCTTTATAAGTTCTAGAAGCTTTGTTGTAGATTTCTCAGGGCTTTCTATGTATAGGATCATGTTGTCTGCAAATAATGAAAATTTTACTTCTTCTTTTCCAATTTGGATGCCTTTTATATCTTTTTCTTGCCTCAGTGCTTGAGCAAGTAAATCTAAGACAATGATAAACAGGAGTGGTGACAGTGGGCATCCTTGTCTTGTTCCCAATCTTGGAGGGAAGGCTTTTAGGATTTCACCATTGAAGATGATGTTAGCTTTGGGATTTTCATATCTACCCTTTATCATATTCAGAAAGTTTCCTTCTATTCCTATCTTTTGCAGTGTTTTTATCAGGAAAGAGTGCTGTATTTTGTCGAATGGTTTTTCTGCATCTATAGAGATGATCATGTGATTTTTTTCTTTCAGTTTGTTTCTGTGGTATATTACATTGATTGATTTTCTTATATTGAACCATCCTTGCATACCCGGGATGAAACCCACTTGGTCGTGGTGTAAAATCCTTTTGATATGCTGTTGAATGCAATTAGCAAGTATTTTGTTGAGGTTCTAGCATCTAGGTTCATTAGAGAATTGGGCTGTAATTTTCCTTTCTTGTGGTATCTTTCTTTGGTTTTGGTATTAGGGTAATGTTGGCATCACAGAATGGGTTGGGCAATATTCCTTCTACTTCTTTTTTTTGGAAAAGCTTAAGCAGAATTGGTGTTAGCTCTTTCCGGAATGTTTGGTAGAATTCAGCTGTGAAGCCATCTGGTCCTGGGCTCTTCTTAGTTGGGAGGTTTTTGATGACTGAGTCTATCTCTTCACTTGTAATTGGACTGTTGAGTTCTTCAATTTCTTCTTTCATCAATGTAGGCTGTTTGTGAGTTTCTAGAAACGTGTCCATTTCCTCTAAATTATCATTCTTGTTGGCATATAATTTTTCAAAGTATCCTCTTATGATACTCATTATTTCTGTGGGGTCAGTAGTGATATTCCCTTGCTGATTCCTTATTTTGTGTATTTGCATCTCTTCTTCCTTTTTCTTTGTTAGTCTGGCTAAGGGTTTGTCAATTTTCCTGATCTTCTCAAAGAACCAGCTTTTGGTTTTCTTTATTTTTTCTAGTGCTTTCTTATTCTCTATTTCATTTAGTTCTGCTCTAATCTTTGTTATTTCCTTCTTCTACTTCCTTTAGGTTTAGTTTGTTGTTGTTTTTCCAATTCCTCCAAGTGTGCAGTTAGGTCTTCAATTTTAGCACTTTCTTCTTCTTCTTTTTTTTTTTTTAAAGATTTTATTTACTCATTCATCCATCCCCCCCTTGCTGCCCGCGCTCGCTGGGCCAGCCAAACATGCCGTGCGGGCGGGCCCGCCCCCACCAAGAGGCCCCGGGAACTGAACCCGGGGCCCCCCACATGGTAAACGGGAGCCCCACTGACCGAGCCACAGCCGCCTCCCTCTTCTTTTTTAATATATGTATTTATGGCTATGAACTTCCCTCTCAGTACAGCTTTTGGAGCATCCCATAGGTTTTGATATGTTGTGTTGTCATTTTCATTAGTTTCAAGGTAGTTACTGATTTCTTTTGAGATTTCCTCCTTGACCCACTGTTTTTCTAAGAGTGTGATGTTTAACTTCCATATTTTTGTGCCTAATCTGTTTCTCTGGCCCTTAGTGATTTCCATTTTCATTCCATTGTGGTCAGAGAAATTACTTTGTATAATCTCAATCTTTCTAAATTCATTAAGAGTTTCTCTGTGGCCTAGCATGTGGTCTACCTTGGAGTATGATCCATGTGCACTCGAGAAGAATGTAAATCCCTCTGTATTTGGGTGTAGTGTTCTGTATATGTCTACTAAGTCTAGGTCTTCTAATGTATTGTTGAGTGCCTTAGTTTCTTTATTGATTCTCTGTCTAGATGTTCTGTCTAATGATGATAACGGTGTATTAAAGTCCCCCAATATAATTGTAGAGACATTTATTTTTCCACTAATTTTTTCCAGAGTTTGCCTTATGTATTTTGAGACACCCTGATTAGGTGCATAAATGTTTATGGTTGTTCTTTCTTCTTGAGAGATTACCCCTTTTACTAATATATACTGTCCGTCTTTGTCTCATACAATAGTTTTGTATTTAAGGTCTATTTTGTCTGATGTTAGAATAGGTACTCCTGCCCTTTTTTTGGTATTCTTAACTTGTAGAATTGTTTTCCAGCCATTCACTTTCAGCCTCCTTGAATCTCTGGCCCAAAGGTGGGTTTCTTGTAGACAGCATATAGATGGATCATATTTCCTTATCCATTCTGCCAATCTGTGTCTCTTGAGTGGTGAATTTAATCCATTAACATTCAATGTTATTACTTGCAACAAACTTCTAACTTCAGCCAAATTTTGGGGGAGTTAATGTATGTCATATGTTGTTTTTATTCTGTTTTTGCCTTTTCAGTTGTTTTTAAACTCTCCTCCAACTCTCTCTCCCTTGTTTTTTCCTTTCAACTTGTAGAACTTCCTTTAGAATTTCTTGAAGTGCAGGTTTCTTATTGGCATACTCTTAATTTCTGTGTATCTGTGAATATTTTGAACTCTCCATGGTTTTTGAATGCCAGTTTTGCTGGATAGAGAATTTGTGGCTGGAACTTTTTTTCTTTTAGTACTTTGACTATGTCATACTACTGTCTTCTTGCCTCCATGGTTTCAGATAAGAAATCAGCACTTAATCTTATTGTGCTTCCCTTGTGATGGTTCTCTTTTCTCTTGCTGCCTTGAGTATTTTCTCTTTGTCTTGAGTATTGCACATTTTGACAAGTACAGGTCTTGGAGTTGGCCTGTTGGCATTTATACTGTTTGGGGTGTGCTGTGCTTCCTGGATCTGCACATCCATCTCTCTCAATAGGGTTGGGAAGTTTTCAGCCATTATTTCCTTCAACACTCTTTGTGTTCCCTTTCCCTTCTCTTCTCCTTCTGGGATACCCATAATGCGTATGTTTGTGCATTTTCTGTTGTCAGTTAAATCCCTGAGTCGCTGCTGGATTTTTTCTTTCTTTTTGTCTATCTGTTCTACTAGCTGTTTGATTTCAGATATATTGTCTTCCACATCACTAATTCTTTCTTTTGCCTGTTCAAGTCTGCTGTTATGTGAATCCAGCATCTTTTTGATTTCTTGGATTGTGCCATTGATCACCATCATATCCATTATCTTTTTAGTATGTTTACAGTTTCTTCAGTATGTTCTCCCAGTGTCTTCTTAATATCCTTAATCTCTTCCTTCACTTCATTAAGTTGGTCGATGATATTTGTTTGGAAAGCTTTGATTAGTTGTTCGATGTTCTGCATATATTCCTGGTTTTTAGTTTGTTCATTGGACTGGTCCATGTCTTCCTGTTTTTCAGTGTAGTTTGTAATTTTATGTACTCATCATTTTATGTTGATGGGTTTATTTGGTTGATTAGCTTCTCTCTCTGTTCTTGAGTTTTATTTAGCTGGTGGTTCTGTGTGTGTGTGTTAAGTTTTCTTTTTGAGACTTTTTCTTCTTATTTTATTTCCTTGCTTCTTTCTATGTTCTCTTGAAGGCAAAAGATTAGGACCAGAGGAATCAAAAGATGTGAGAAAGGAAGAAGAAGAATAGTAATACTGGGGACGGATGTGGCTCAAATGGTTGGCCGTCCGTCTCCCATATGGAGGGACCCGGATTCGATACCCAGGACCTCCCGGTAAAAAAAAAAAACAAAAACAAAAAACATAAAAAAATAGTAATATTGATAAAAGTTAGAAGAGGGGCTGTATAAGACTTAGTGAAATGAATATTTAGCTCATATAGGCTGTGTAGAGTAAAAGGAAAAAAGTGGAGTACCTACAATGGACTGGGAAACCAAATAGAGGAATATATATATATATAATGATTTAGAAGGCTAGAATGATGAGGAGGGAGAGAAAGAGTAAAGAAAGGGCTGAAAGGAAAAAGTTAATATTAATTTAAAAAAAAGAGAAGAAAACAGGATAGAATAGAAATTGAATAAATAGAATAAGTTGTGGGCTAATGAAAAAACATGGTATGTAATAACCACAACAGAAAGCAGAAGGCAGAAAGATGAAGGAAAAGAGATAGTTTGGGATACAAAATCAATATAGACAGAGAATGGGAAATCACTGAAGAAGCACAGCAAAGAAGAGACAAGCTAGCAGCACCTAATTGGAAAAAAAAAAATGAAAGAAAAAAGGGGGGGGGGAGGAAAGAGGAAAGAAAAGCAGGAGACAACAAATAAACAGAGAAAAACCAAACAACCACACAAGCAAGCAGTCAAACAAATCTAAGGAAGAACAGTGCTCCTTCTTGGGCCCTTGTGGAAACTCTCAGCCTGCTTGTGTTTATCAATCAGTTGTATTAAAGTAAATTAAAAAGAAAAATTCATTTTTTATTTTTTATAGTGACTTTTTTTTTTTTTTTTTTTTTAAATAAGGGACCCAAAAGAATTCTTCTAGCCACCCCCTTCACCAAGGGGACCCTAACTAGGCTCGTGGAAACTAATTAGGCAATTCGCACTTCCTGGCCTCCCGAGGGGAGCTGAAGCTCTGATGCTTGTCCGTAGAGAATGATAAAATTGGCTGACTCCACTCCCTCTGGAGCCAAGCCTCAGTGTCACCAGGCTGCTGGGTAAATCGGGCTTCCTCAGTAGATTCGCCTGTCCCCTCAGCCTGGAGCTGCTTCAAGCTGGTTTATCTGCTCCCCAAAGCTATGAGGGGGTCTGGGCAGCCAAATCCACAGAAAGGAAACCCCACTCCACCTTCTGTCAGAACCCTCCCAGTCTCGGAGAATGCTCCCTCTCACCGGGTTGCCGGCGGTGGGAGTTGGGCGTATCCTTGGGCAGCTGGGTAAATCAACTTCCTCAGCAGATTTGCCACTCCCTTCTGCTTAGTGATGATTCAAGCCAGCTATTTTGTTCCCCAAAGCTGCAAGGGGTTCCAGGCAGCCAAATCCACAGAAAGAAAACCCCTCTCAACCCTTCGCCAGAACCCTCCCACTCTTGGAGAACACTCCCTCTCACTGGGGTGCCAGCAGGAGTCGCAGCTCAAACCAGCCTTTTTCCCTGAGGGTGGGGCTCAGCCGTCTGTGTTAACCTCCATGGGTAGGGTTAAAACTCATGAATCTCTACCAAGTAATCCACGCCATCCAGCTGCCTCCAGATAGATTTCCCAAGCTTCCTGCTCCATGTGCCCACAGCACAGACCCCGGGGCAGGACCCTGTCCCCAATCAGCCATCCTCACAGAGAGTGAGTCAGCGAGTGCCCTCCTAAACTGATGCCATCTTGCCTCTCAAACCTCCATGAATCTTCCCAGTGTAACTTTTATTTTTACCAAATTCTGAACCTCAAGGAAACAGTTTTATCATCTGTAGCAAAGCCATACCCCATTCCTGTCTATTCATGCAACCTGTGGATTAGCCAGGCTACACTGAACACCTACTGTGTGCTAAGTACTGATGGGCTCTGAGAATGCAATGGTGAGCGAGTAAACCTAAGATCAGTGCTAAGAAGAAAAAGTACAGAATGTGGCTGACAGTGTATCACACCCTGTGGGGCAGGTGGTCTGGGAAGGTTTCCACAGAGAACTGATTTCTGATGTCTGAAGGATGAATGGGTGCTCATTGAATGGTTATAAAAATTGAGTAACCCAACCCATTATTTCTATTGCATCTTAGTTAAGTTTTGCACACTGACTCCTGAATAGACCAGGGGTGCTCTGAGGGCAGGTTTCACAGCTTGTACACGTTGGAGCCCTTATACTGAATTATTTACACAGAGGACACTAGGTCATTTCAGGAAAATGGCTCTGTCTCTAAATTGAATAAGGAGATTATACTAGAACTCCAGGTTGGTGGTATTTTCCATCATATCACCTTTGCTGGAGAAGCAATTGGAATGTTAGTAACACTTAAAATTTAATCAACAAATATGGCTGACAGGTATCACCATGAAGAGAACTTTTGAGAATGCTGACACCTCCTTACCCATTCTAGGAGTTTACTGCGTGTGAATAACCATCGGAGCGGGATGGAGTCAAGAACAGAAACTTTTAATCCATGCATGTCTTCCATGTAGACAGTATCAGCTCTTGATGAGAAGGAATAGAAAGCTAGTGTTTATTGAGCACTTACTATAATCCAGACTTAGGTGTATGCTGCTGCATTTTATCCTTATAAAAACCCTTTGAGGGAGGCGGCTGTGGCTCAATCAGTAGGGCTCCCGTTTACCATATGGGAGGCCCCGGGTTTGGTTCCTGGGGCCTCCTGGTGAAGGCAAGCCCGCCCGCACGGCGTGGTTAGCTGACCCAACGAGCACAAGCAGCAAGGGGGGGGGGGATAAATGAATGAATAAATAAAATCTTTAAAAATAAAAATAAAAAAAAAAACCCTTTGAGTGTTAATAATAAAAAAAAACTGCATGTGGGGGTGGGGTATATGGGAACTCTGTACTTTCCACATGGGTTTTCTATATAAGTACAACTGATCTAATTTAAAAAGAATGAAAGAGAGAGAGAGAGACCGAGAGTGAGGGAGGAAGGAAAGGAAGGGAAGGAAGGAAAGGGAAGGAAGGAAAGGGAAGGAAGGAAAGGGAAGGGAGGAAGGGAGGGAGGGAGGAAGGGAGGGAGGAAGGAAGGAAGGAAGGAAGGAAGGAAGGAAGGAAGGAAGGAAGGAAGGAAGGAAGGAAGGAAAATTTTAAAAACTTGAAATGGATTTTGTCCTCTTCCATTGATTGGTAAATTGACATATTTTAGGCCCTGGGTCACAATGTTTGCATAATAGCAACAATATTGTTTCTGCTAGTGTTCTCCAAATTGTAATAAAACAAAAATGGATTCTAGGCTGTTACCATTTGCCAGGCTCTATGGCCAGCAATTTATTGAAATGCATCACACTTCACTTAATCCAAGTAACACACTTACCTTTTTCTACATGAGGGCAGTGGGGCACTAAGAGATTCTCTAACCTGCCCAGAGCCACACAGCAGCTGAGTGGAAGAGGCAGGACTCTTTACCCCGAACCGTCTGACTCCAAAGCCCAGCTCCCATCCACATGTTACACTGCATCCTGCACACCCAGACAGGCAGGTCCATCCAGGGGACTCAAGAGGCTTGGATCACATAGGGATTCATCCACACACACACACACACAAAACACCTTGTTTTCAGCCTGTCCCTGCTCCATAGTCTACCTGTGCTAAGCACTTGTTGTTAGGAAACAAAATATTCACCCTTTTGCTCAGATAAGAAGGAAAGGCGTGAATTTCATTTTACTAGTGGCACAACTCAGACTATAAATATTCTAATGGAAGTGTTCAAACTCTTTAGATAATGTCTATGTGAAGAGGATGCTCTAGGTTCTTGTCATTTAACTTTTTTTTTTTCTTATTCTTTTCCTGTCATTTAACTTTAAGACTTGCTATCATTTAGACCCTTCAATAGGATATATTATAATATTTTGGGTATCTAAGCACCTCTTAAAATATATTTATATATATACATAAATAACATTTTTGTAAGCAAATGCACATATATGCATATACATTTATATATCATTTTGCAAATGTTGGTATGTATTGAAAATTTTGATTTTTACCCACAATAAAAAAAAAAAATACTTATAGAAAAAAAAAATAGGATATATTAAAGCAGGGCTTGACTAATAAAGTAACAACTAGGAAGGAAGTTTCAAAAACAAGATGAAGCAGACAAGACTAAGAGCGGGCCTTGAACCTGGGACTTTGTTTTTTTTTTTTTTTTTTGGATTTTATTTTTTTATTCCCCCCCCCCCCGCTGCTTGTGCTCTCTGGGTCAGCCAACCACGCCGTGCGGGCGGGCCTGCCGCCACCAGGAGGCCCCGGGAACCAAACCCGGGGCCCCCCATATGGTAAACGGGAGCCCCACTGATTGAGCCACAGCCGCTTCCCAAACCTGGGACTTTGGAAAGCCCCATAGTCTCTTCTTCAACCCAACCCAAGGTGAAGGGCATCACCTGTGAGAATCCTGCCCAGTTCTCCTTTCCACCTCGCCACACTTGTCCAGCACTCTGGGGCTGGAACACATGTGCTCTCTTCCTTGGATGCCTGGGATATTGATCTTGAGCAGGAACCATGACTTATTCATCTCTAGGTTCCCCAGTGCCCAGCCCAGGGCTTCATACAGAGGTTTTCTCAAAACAAGTTAGCTGCTATGGTTGTTACCATTATTTTCACCACCATCGTACACATCTCTGTATTTCCAGTGCTGGCACAGACCCAGCAAAGAAAAGAAATTACAATGAATACTTACAAAATTGAATTCAATTCCAGTGCCTCCACCAGCTAGCAGTGTGACCAGCTTGTGCTGCACAGAAGGAAAAAAGGCCACAGTGCTGTATATCCAAATTTCCTGAGTTTGGGAGAAGGTAATCACCCTCTCTTTCAAGCTAAAGATATTTATGGAGGCAAAAACCGAAAATAAGATCTGTCAAAAGAAAGAAACAGAAGAAATAAATGTGAATGAATGAATGAATGAATTCATCAATCAAGTTGTGTTTTGGGGTTCAGAGAAGGGAGCTGCTAATATTTCTGCTGGGCCTAGACTGTAAAAGGAGACAGAATTTGTAGTTTTGCTCTTTGGGTTATCAGATCATAAATTACATAAATTACAACTGGCTCCTACTCTTAGAATAACAAAAACCTTTCATATAGATGACGGTGTCTGCAAAATAATAATCGGGACAACAGACATTAGTTATAATTAGACATTGATTGCAATGCCAACATTATATATATACATTATATGTATCATTTTTAACACATAACTTCAAATTCATTCAGTTACTCTAGGTGGAAAAATTAATTCTTGCTCCTGGAATTAATCGATGTCATCGACTCTTTCTCTTTCATTCGTTCCAAAAATTATTATTGTCTCTCTTGTGAGAGGGAATTGTGTGCCTGGTAAAGGGTGACTTCAAGGCCTAGTCCTAAGGATCAGATCACCTGGATTCAAATTCCTGCAATGTCACTCATGACTTGGATATGCTTGGGGAAGACCTTTGACATCTCTGGGCCTCAGCTCCTCATCTAAAAACTACAGGGATGATAATGACAATGACTAGATCACATGCGTGAAAGGGGTCACACAGTATTACTGCACGTGGGAACTGAAACATCCTGGAGCCTCTAAAAGCCTTTATCCATTCTTCCCAAAGGGTTGTCACATGTGACCCAGGCATCCAAAAGGCACCACACTCCAGAACACTCACAGCGTATGTTTGAAAATTAAACTTTAGGTGTGAGTCTATGTTGTGAGTCAGCACATGTACCAGTGACATGGAATTATGGCCTGAATCATTGCAATTCACCTGCAGGAACCAATACTTGACTCTGGCTTCACCTGGAAGAATGAGGCATGTGCCATTTAGGTCACTAACAGCTGGGAAGGGAGGCTCCAGAGTGGAGCTGGGACTCAGAGGGGTTGGGCAAGCATCCAAAAGTCACGCAGGTGTTAGGCAGGAGAGCCAAGGTTTAAACTCTGGTCTCCATGACTCCAAAGCCTCAGG
>JAKSZT010037472.1:911499-928231 GCA_026826555.1 Tolypeutes matacus
CCCACCCTGATTATCACAGAATCAGGACAGTGAGAATATTCGCATATTGCTTGATCATTTTTATAATTTATTTGTTTTAAGAAAACAGCATCATTTATGTGGGAGTAATAAATTGGCTTGTGAAAGTGTTTTCCTGATGGCTCATTTTATATGACTTGTTATTTTTAAATTGACTCTTTTTTTTTTAAGATTTTATTTATTTATTCATTTATCCCCCCCCTTGCTGCTTGTGCTCGCTGGGTCAGCTAACCACGCCGTGCGGGCGGGCTTGCCTTCACCAGGAGGCCCTGGGAACCGAACCCGGGGCCTCCCATATGGTAAACGGGAACCCTACTGATTGAGCCACAGCCGCTTCCCTAAATTGACTCTTAGAGAAGAATTATAATAGCATTATAGAAAGTACTGAAAGTGAAAGGGAAAATATTGCCTATATGTCTAAGTGACTTAGTAAAAAAAAATTTTGAATTTTTTTCCCAGTTTTCTCCTGGTCTTAAATCATATAACTCCAGAACCATCTGTTTCAGAATTCTAGAGAATTAGCTGAACCAGGAGTTTCCTCAGCCCAGGGCATCTCAAGACTCCCTCGGTGGGTAAATGAGAATTTACAGAGTTGAGAAGAGGGGAAGGGCAACCTAATTTGGAGGTTAAGGATGCAATGATAAGCCCCAAAGCAGAACAGAGGATACCACGTTTGGAAAGTTGGTAAAGATTTGAAAGAGCTGAGCGTGACACCCACAGAAGGGAGCAGGAGTTGAGGTTAGAAAGATTTGAGTCAGATTGTGAAGGGCCTTGAACATGCTGGAGGCAGGGAATGCACTGCAGCTCCCATCAAAAGGGCCCCACCTCATGCTGTGCTCCTCAAGTCCATAGTCAAAGAAATAGATCAGTGGTTATGCTCAGCCAAGGAGAAAATTCAGCCCTGTCATGGGATGGTTACAAAAAGAGATGTCTGTTTCCTTCTCCTTCTTCTCCACCTCACCCCCAGGCAAGAGGAAAGGAGAGCTCAAGTGGCTGCGTGCCTCCTTTCCATCTGTGAGGTCCCTGGTTTGATCTCCAATACCTCCTAAAAACAAACAAACAAACAAAAAAACCAACTCTTACTGGGGAGCAGATGTAGCTCAGTGGTTGAGTGCCTGCTTCCCAGGTGCGAGGTCCAGGGTTCAATCCCAGGTACCTCCTGAAAAAAAAAAAAAAAACAACCAAAAAAACCCAAAACCCACCTTTTGTCCCCTTCAGGGTCTGCAGGCTACCATGTTATCTTATAACATGGATATAGGGAAAGACACTAGTTTTGGATTGAATCTGAAATTGATGCTTTGAAACAACCATGACTGAGCCTGAAGGACTAACTTGAGACCATCTTAATTACAAAAAGTAACTGACAAGTTACACCATCTGACTGAGATTTCATTAAGGAGACTGCAACCCAGGGAGAAACAGAAATTCTGCAGAGGACGGTTGGCGGCAAATTCCTGGAAAAGATGAAATCCGTTCACCTTTATACTCCAAAGAATTGTACCCCTGACTAAACAGGTTATAGTACACACTGATAAGAAATTTAAGTAAAGCAAATGGAAATGGGGATTTGTAAAAAAAAGGATAAGTGCTAAGATTCCCATATTCTCAGAAGATGAGTGTAGCTGGGGGCAAAAAGAAGATTTTTAAAAACCAAGATAATATGGTTACTTATTATTATGCAGAAGATCTTTCTGCATTTTGCTCTGTTTTAGAGTGCAATAATGTGATTTTGTTGTCTTATGAACTTAATAATTAAAAAAAAAATCCCTTTCCCATTGAGTTGAAATGAATGCTTTTCATCTTATTCGTTTTTCTATTATAACTGCTAAGGACTCCACCACAGGCCCCCCTTTCCCCTCCATTTGATGAACATTTCAAGTACATTTCTCTGTGGAGAACGTCCTTTAATGGTTATAATCTATCAAGATGTTCTTTTGAGATTATTACTAAGAAGCGTTGTTGATGAATCAAAAAAGAAAGGAAAAATAGAAGGGAAAAAAGAAGACACTGTTAATGAACCATGTACCTGTTGGGTTTGGCACTGCATAGCCAGAGTAGACCAGAGATAGGAGAGAAAATTCCATGGGGAGGGTGCAGACAGTCCCCTGTTTCACTTGGCATCCCTAGAGGGCAAGGGGATCATCTCCGGAGGTGGTTGCCTATGGGTAATCTGCATTTTAATAACTTGTGTTTTAAGGGAGTGAATGGATTGGAAAGTTTGGAAGAGATGTAGATAGGAGAGGGGTGATATAATAAGTAGATTATAACAGGGCTGGTCTGAAGTGGACCTCCATGTATATAAACATTTTGGGGAAACAGCTGTATGCCATTTTGGCCAATGGTTAAACATATTTACCAGGAAAAACTTTTTCTTAAAGAGCCAACATTTCAAATTTAAGTGTGTGTGTGTGTATGTGCGTGTTATATTCTATGTCAATAAAAGAAAGTGCACTTTACTGTGACTTCAACTATATTTCTTATACTTTACTTTTTTTTTTTTTTAAGATTTTATTTATTTATTCATTTATTCCCCCCTTGCTGCTTGTGCTCGCTGGGTCAGCTAACCACGCCATGCGGGCGGGCTTGCCTTCACCAGGAGGCCCTGGGAACCGAACCCGGGGCCTCCCATATGGTAAACGGGAGCCCTACTGATTGAGCCACAGCCGCTTCCCTATACCTTACTTTTTAATTTAATCTTCTTAGTTGGATATTTGCTGAAAAAAAGAAAAAAAAAAACTGTGGAATAGTCCAGTAAACATTGTTTTCAACAGAAATAAATAATATATATACTTATGGGAATTAAAATTGACCAGGCTTTGCCTAAAATCTTCTCCTGTACCATCAATGTAGCACAATTGCTGGGAGAGAACTACTTTTATTAGCCCCCATGATACAGCTTTAAAAAATATTGTATTAATCTGGATTCTATTGTCATCTAATTTTGAACAAAGGCATTAAGTCCAAAGTTAGACTCATCAATCACAACACAGAAAATGTTACTGACATCCATTATGAAATCCACAGTTGATTAGCTCCCTTGATTAAATAGTAGAGCAGCTGATGGGAAAACAGGAGCTGAGCCTACCACTCTTGTGAGAATTCCCACCTCACAATCTCCATGCAGTTAAAGAAAAGCGAAGTGGAAAAGAGAAGACAAAATGCGGCTGCCCCAGTAGAAACTCAGCACTGTCCCAAATAGCAATCCCATGAGTAGGGTCCAGAGGTATTGCTTAGTATCCTTTTTAGATACACAAGGGCATGGGGTATTTTTTTAATGTTTTCTTTGGGGGTGGGGTGGGGGTTGGGGGGAATAACCTGAGCTGTCATTAGCAACACCCTGAGTTTTGTCTGCAGTGTCCAATGTGAATGATACTTGAATGCTGACATTAACCAGTTGCCACATTTTTGGACAGTGGCATAGAAATAATGTCAAAATATTCTGCCTTTTTAAAATCAGCCATTTTCCTGAGATATTGGAAAAACAGGATGAGGCAAGCTGATGACATTTTGATAGTAGGCCTTGGAAGGGCATTGTGGAACTTTCTGCTTAAAAAGTTAAAAAAAAATAAAAAATAAAAAAAAAGACCTATCAATTTGATCTGTGTTTTATTTTGTTTTAATCCCCTCTCCCCTTTTTGACTAAATCGTCAAACATTTTCTATGACTTTTAGTGACTGAGCTTTCCAGGAGTGGTTTGCAGAAGTTGTTATATGTCTCATTGACATACAAGACATATACGTCTCAGCTAAGAAACTCACTTTGAATTGGATAGCAATTTATGCACACTACTGCTCTCTGCCTCATCTGCAAAGCACTGAGTTAGGTGCGACTGTAACTTTATTGCCACCTTCAATCTTCTCCATGAAGGCTTTTTCCATCTCCACTGTGAGATTGTGCCCCACTTCTCAACTCAGCACTTCTGTGGCAAACCTCTCTTATGTCATATCTCCATCAGCCTTGCTCTAAAATTATATGATAGGTTACAGAATTCTCTGAAGGTAGCCCTTTGCATTTCATAGATGAATTGCATGTTTGTTGTACAAAATGAATGGATGCATGGGTGGGGGATGGACGGATGGATGTAGGGTGCCACACATGATAGATGCAGGCGTGAATAGATGAAGGAGGGGATTAGAAAAATAATTGTGAGTTTACCACATTTGACATGAGACAGAGATCTGGAGGCTGGTTGACTGAGTAATGTAGAATACATTTCTTTATTCTTTATCTTTTTCCTTTGAGCCTGCCTTCTATTTTCCTTCAAAAGTCAGGTATAATTTTTTGCCACAGCTTCAGATGTAGACTGATTAGAAGGGAACTAGAGGGACAATTTTATTTTAAGTTTAGGCCTTTTTTTTTCATCACATCTTGAGATGTCACATAAAAATTTTATGGGACAGTATTGATAAATTGTAACAATGTAATAGCCAAAACCCTTTCTTTTTTCTTCCTTCTTTTCGTTTTCTCACTGTCCTTAATACTTATGCTAGAGGGTTGAAAAAAATTAAGTTTTCTCATTTATCTACATTCTTTTTTAATAGAAAAAAATGAGAGGGTAGTTAAAATCTACCCCTGAAGCAACTGAAATAAAATTGATCTATCTTCCAAGCCACCTTTATAATTTGAAATTAAATGGAGTGTCTTGAAAACAGGATACTAAACTTTATCCCAGGTTCCTATTGTACATGAATGGAATATCAATTGTATCCTCTGCTATTGCTTTTGTAAGGGCTTTGTTGCTCTGAAAAGCATGTCTAAAACATGTCATCATCTAATACAGTGTCTGTAAGAAAAACAAACAATGCTGGATTTCGATAAATACAGAAAGATTAAAGAGTGCCCATATTTTTTTTCTCTGCATTCTCTGGCTTGCATTAGTATTAAAAGTAAGATCTAAAATTATATATTTTTGATATATAGGCCTAAAAATAAAATAATGTATGAGTCTGTGTTTTTTAGAGACATGGGATGATGGAATCAAATTGGAATATGAGGAGGTATAGGAATGAGTATGAGTTTTTTGTTTCTTTGTTTTTTATCCATTCAGCATCACCATCATATAACTTCATGAAGCTGTGACTCATGTACTTCATGACCAGAGTGGTATTATGTTTTGGTCAGATATCTCAGTGGTATGACACACCAAAGGTTTATTTCTCCGGCAGCTTCTTCCATCTTGTTAAGGATGATATCTAGAATATGTGATTTATAAATCACCAGGGAGGGAACTGGGATTTGAACAAGGCACACCAGCTCTTAACTGCATCAGCTCCAAATGACGCATGCCATTTCCATTTGCAGTTGATTGAGAAGAACTAGTTGTCTGGTCCAAACCCTAAGTTCAAGGAAGGCTGGAAAATGCAAGGATCCCATGAATATTTGGTAAGGATGAATTGTGTTTGCTACATGTTACTTTCAGGAAAACACAATCCAAATAGGGTGTCTGATCTCAACTTGGAGTTTGTGCTGAACGTGGAGGGTATTCTGGTCCTGTGGGGATTCCTAGCCTGAGTCTAGCAGCATTGAGGGCAGCTGACCTTTATATCCATGAAGAGCTTTCTTTGTCATTCTAAATGTCCTGCCCCCACCACCCACCACCAACATGGTACAAGGGAAGGTGGAAGGGTGGTATAGGTTCATCATTAACTCTCAATATTTTCAGGATGTAGGTGCTATTCTTCCCTCCCTCCCTCCCTCCCTCCCTTTCTTCCTCTTGGTTCCAGTCTCCAAGAGTATGGAAAGATTTGTGGCAATCTTTCTTGCAGGTTGTAAAAAGGAAAGGACTGAAAAGTAACCAGTATTTTCATTAGCTAACAAGGGCAGGGGAAAGACTGATACCTCCATTATGTTGACAATTATCATTCCACATCACTAGCATCAACAAATATGTGCTCCATCCATCTACCCACCCATCCCCCTGCCCTTGAAAGTCAAAGAAGAATCTCTTAGGCCTGGCAGGCTTATAGACTGGGTCTTCTGTCCATCAGATTTCTGTTAACATTTTCAAGTATGTCTACCCTGCTTGACTACACCTCCTTGAGCCCTTGAAGGGCTGGAGTGTCATTCACTTCTCCATCCCTAGCATCAGTTCAGAGCCTGACTCTGAGGTGGTGCCATAAATGTATTCAGAGTGTATGAATGGAAGCTTGGACCTGAGTCTTAGCTAAAACAGCCTGTCCATAGTTTGGTCTCAGGACGATCTCTCTACCCTGAGGTCCCTGGGTCCAGGATGTGAGTGATTCTGAGGATGACCATACCAACGGTCATTTCCAATGCTGCTATGGGTGCTTCCTGTGCCAGAAAAAAGAATCCTATTTGACTCAGAATCACTGATAGTCCCAGATAGAAGCTATTATCTTAGAAAAAGATGGGCCTCATTTCTGGTTTCTTCATGTGGCTCTCTTTCTTCAGGCTACTTCCTGAATAATAGACTTTCTTTCAAGTTGTCCCTTGGCCATCCTTCCTCTCATTCCATACACGAGCTACTCCTTCCTCTTGATCAGCTCTCATCTCCAGATCTCCAATTTCTATTTCCCCCCAAAATCCATGGCTTCATTTTTAACTTCTATCTGGAAACCTCAACAGGATTTCCTGCTCACACTTCAAGATCAGCATGCTCCAAACTGAACCAGACTTCATTGTCTTAATGATATCCTCTCACTCAAACTCAAAATCCTGCAGTGCTGTTCTGCACTTCCTCCTTCCTCTCCCTCCCACCCTTGGGTCCAGTCTGTCACAGATGTCAGTTCTCCTCCATGATGCCACTCCCATCTGTATTCTTTTTTTTTTTTTTTTTAACTTTCATTGTCAGATCTTCATGAACTCTCCCTGGTATGATATGACTACTTAGCTCACCACTATGTACTTGGATTAATTTATTTTTGACTCTTCCTGTTCTTGTTTTTCCTTGAGGCCAGCCAATGAAACTTCTAGACTGTTTAGAATGTTTTATAAGATCAATTGTAAATATGTGGTAATGGATGGACTTGATGGTAGCACATTATAATGAGTGTAACAAACTGTTGATTTGTGGATGTGGCTGTGGTTGAAACGAGTAGTCTAGGGAGGTTAATGTTAGTTGGTGGACAGCTGGAGGATAATATAGGGGATGTGTAACAGTGATTTTGGTGGTAGATGAGGATTGTGTTTAATTATACAAATACAGGAATGTTCTACTACAAGGTGTTAAGAATGTGGGTGATACATGGAAAAAATATAACAATGTAATGTATAGACTAGATGTTTTTGTAGAAAAAGCAAAGAAGTTTCTATATTCATGCTATACATTAAAAAAAGAATATGGGGTTTGGTTTTGTGAGATATGAATATGATTAAGCACTGTTTTCCCCTCATTTTTATTGATAAGGAGACCTTGACTGTATCACTTAACTAACCTGTGTTTATCTATGTATCTTTGTGAACACTGGAGGAACAATTGAGTGTGTTGGTGGAATTAGATGAGATAAAAGTGTCTGGACAGAACATTTTGGGAGTAATGCTTCCATAACTTGTTGAACTGCCTTTTATATGTTATCTTATCATTGAATTTGAAATAAAGTGTGAATTTAAAAACTTCTAAAACATAACATTTCTCTGATATAATAATTTTAGTGGTTCTATTACCCTCCAAATAACTTCCAAATGTCAGTGCAGTACCCAAGGTTTTGACCATATATTTCCAGTTAATCTTTCCAGCCTCATTTCCTTCTTCCTTTCATAGACTTCAGCCAAACTGTGCTATTCTTTCTTTCTCCCATCAGTTTTGGCTCATGTTGTTTCTTCCAGATGGAGAGAATATTACTCAAAGATCTATCTGGAAAAATTCTATCTACTCTTCTAGGTCCAGCTGAAAAGCCTTTCCTGATCTCTGCAATAGGAATCAATATTTCCCTCCTATAAACTCCATCTCAGGTGAATAAAGGAAATTTCATCTCAGGAACTAAATCTAGTTGATGAATAATAGCCACCTGGGAAGTTGTATTGAGATGGATTCTGAGGCTGTATCTAGTCTCAATGGGAAGGATTGTCATGATTAATTAGCAATGCCTGTCTAGGGCACTAGAAAGAGGAATTGAGGCATTAATGTTGTTTAGATGCCATCTTTGATTTACTTTTGTGCTTCTCTTATATAAGTAACATCTCTCTACTAATCTGTAAATCCTTTAAAAACATAAATGGTAAGCTGCTGAATTTTTTACCTAATGCCTGGAATTTACCTAACATCCTATGATCATTAAGTACTCCAAAAGTGTTTGTTAACCCTCCCTGATGCTTGCATATGCTCTGTAGGTATATAAGGTTGCAGAACTGTGGGCATTCTTAGCTAATAACTTGGGGAGGCCTTTGATTACACTGATTGAACAGCTGTATCATGTTACAGTGTCTCCTAATTTAAGTACCAGTTTATTAAGGAATCTGCATGTGCCAGCATGAGAACCGTTCCTGGACTTTTGCACCTTTGGTGATGAATGAGCTCAGTCACCACTGGATGAATGGACAACTTCCAGTGCTCCAGTATTCCCTGTAACACAATTAACTTACAAGTAGCACTGATGAATTCAATTCTACTTTTAGGCTTACTTTCACAGACCAGCAAAGCATATTGTCAGATTTTAACTCCCTTGGCTACTTAAAAGCAAAATGCTTACTTGAAACATATTGGAGTGCATTGTTCCTATAGGTCCTTAAAAATGCCCCAACCATTCATATAATTAAAGACTTACACAAATAACCGTAAAACTAAAACTTATATTTTTCCTTCTCCCAGATAGGAATCTCAATTATTTTTTATCATTCTTATGACATGGTTTCTAGAAACTACCGCATCCTGTTCTCCCTCCCTTGAATATCTTCCATTTGACTTATGATGCATGCAGAATTGTAAATATCCCAGATGTGGTCTGAGCAACCAAGATCAAGAGCAGAAACCACATCTCTATGGTTCTACACTGTACATTTCTGTTTGTACATCCTAAGGAGTTGTTTAATTTCTCAGTGGCCACATTGCATTATTGTCTCATGGAATTGATAGACATTTAAAATTTTCATCAGTTAAAACCATTGTATTTTGTCTTGGGTTGGTTAAGCCTCTTTCTGTTTGTCAGAAAACCTAGTCCAAGCTGGCCTAGCCATAGAAGGACAATTATTGGGTCCCGTTACCAAAGTGTCCAGGGACAGGTGCATGCTTGGTGTAGGATGCAAACATCATCATCAAGACTACTGCCATCTCTTCACTCTTCAGCATTACTTCCTCTGTTTGGGCTGAACTCTCAAATAGTTTCTCCTCTTGTGGGAGCCAGGTAGTTGCAGGAGCTCAAGGCTGAATCATTTCCAGTTCAGATTCAACAGAGAAAGGAGAAAGCCTCTTTTCCTGGGAGGTCCCATAGAAGTAATGGAATATGCTCTGAATAGGACAAACTTGCATCATGTGATCATTTCTGATCTAATCACTGCATCTTAGAGGATTCAGTGAGCTGATTGACCAGCTTGGTTCAAGGCCTCAAAATTGGAATAGGGATGGGGCCCATAGGTAATGAGCAGGGGAGATGATAATTTCCTCAAGAGAGATCATGGTGCTGTCAGCACAAAGGTGGGAAGGATCCTGGGGAGACCCAAACTAATAAGTGCTCACTACAATAAATTACACTTTAAACCCCCTAAAGGCAGAGGTTATGAGGTATTAATTTTTAACCTCCCCTTCTGCCTTTAACAACCAACACAGTAGCTCATATATGGTAAATGTTCAAGAACTACTTGTTGATTGAATGAGTGCATGAGCAAATGGCAGCAAAACAAATGAATTTGAAATGGCTTAGTGTTAAAATATCTTTGTCTTTCATTTATCACATTGTAAAATATGGGCCAAACTAACTTAAAAGTGTTAGTTGTGTTTACCTAAAGAAAAAGAAATGTATTAAAAACCTGGTATGTCCTTACAAAGTACAGTTTTGCTGTGTAGTACTAGTGAGGAGAAATGATGGATCTTTAGTGCCAAGAAAGGGGGGCATTTTTTTCTAGGACAAATGAAATGATAACAGAGCTTGACTGACAGCTTAGTAACATTACTAATACCTTGAAGCTGCTCTTATTTTAAACACCCCAGAGCAATTTTATGGAAAGAATAAATACTCTCTATTCCAATCCAAACATTTTCACTTGCCTTTGGTTAAGGCAACTGTTTTCTAACAACCACACGGCAGATTTATTTAACAAGTACATTTCGATTTCTACATAATATCGCAACCTCCCTCACTATTCACAAAACACCAGGTTTTGGATGACCATGCATGTGATACCTTAGAACATTTAAACCAGACTGATGAGTATAATGAGACTGGCTGGTTGCTCCTAACAGAGCTGGAGAAATGGGGCAAAGACACAGAGGATCTCAGGACTTCAAATTCCCAGCTCAAGCTTTCCATAAATGACCTGAAAGCTTCTATGTCTTCCCTGAAGGAAATTCTATGTCCTGTAGCTGCAGGGTTGAGATTTCTGAAAACAAAATCCCAGAGCCTCATTGTACCAGTGACTGAAATACAAAGCAAATTGAATTCCCAACCTTGCAGGGTGTCTTCTGGTAAAGTGAGGGCATTGACTGGGAAGGAATGGGATCCAGAAAATTGGAATAGGGACACACGGGCAGACCACAATGCAAGTGGAGACATCAAGCTCCTAAATTCTGCTGAGTCTGCCAGTAGAAGCAGCCCTTCCACCCCTGACTGAAGAGATTAATCTTGCTTTACCTGTGGAAACTGTAATGGCCTCCCCAGAGGTAGTTTCCTTACAAGACACTGCTGAATCTCCTCAGGACGCACCCACACACTCCTGTTTTCTTCCAAACATATAACCAGCCTGAAGTCCCAACAGGTCCCAAAAGGTGAGGTATAGAGTATGGCCCATGAGGAGGTAAGCTATGCTCCAAAAGAAACTGCATGATTTTTCCAATTTATAGAGAAAGAAATCTGGAAAATATGTATTGGCATGGATACCAAGGGTGTGGGATAATGGTGGAAGGAGCATGAAGTTGGATCGGGCTGAATTTGTTGATACGGTTCTACTAAGCAGAGATTCTGGATTCAAAGTTGTAGCTCAAGGGGTTAGAAAGGCTCTAACAGTTTGCCTGGTTGGTTGGCTCAAATATAGATAAGAAGGTGGCCTATACTAAATGAAGTTGAATGCCAGAAATTTCCAATATAGTGTAGATAAAAGTATCCAAAGGCTTATTAGAGAGATTGGAATGTAAGAGTGGATTTATCATGTCAGACCCATTCCTCCATCCTGAGATAGTCCAGAGCCACACCTTTCACCATGACTGTGAGAAATAAATTTGTGAGGGGAGCCTCAGCAACCCTGAGGAGCTCTGTGGTCTCCCTTTTCTGGAGGTTGGAAATTACAGTAGGAATACTGTCACTGAACTGGGATCCTTAAACACAGTGGAGATAATTGGAACTCCAAGGGGCCAAGAGATGGCACTTAATCACCAAGAAAACAATGGGTCACTATTGTAATGGACAGCAGAGTCAAAGCAGTAATCAGAATACTAATCAGAGACCTAAGGTGTTGGCTAGTTGATCATGGGGCACCTACCAGCAAAATGGATGGGCAGTCTACTAAATTCTTACTTGACCTGTATAAGCAAAAGAGTGCTAGGTTGAGTGAAGTGACAGTTAACTTGAATCACCAAAACAGAGAGTCACAGCCCCTCAAATAATTCCCAGACTCAAGACAGTTTACAGATCCAGAAACCCTTAAAGGAAGGAACCTGCTACACTGACAAAATTTATATTGTTAATCTTTCATGGCTTTTAACAGGGTGAATATGCATTGGGGGAAAAGAAATAATAGACTTATTGGGGATTGTGGGACACCAATTCCAGGAGACTCAAAATGTCACTGTGGCTCACCAGTTAGAGTTGGGGCTTATGGAGGTTATGTGATCGATGGAATTTTAGCTCAAGTTCATATCACAGTGGGTCCAGTGGCTCTCTGAACCCACCCTGTGGTTATTTTTCCAGTTTCATAATGCATATTTGGAATACAGCAACTGGCAGAATCCCATCTCCTCCTTCCGTTGGGGTGATTTTTTGACACAGTGTTGTATCTGATGTTGCAGGTGCCCATATCCCCTTGTCTCTCTAACATTCAATTGTGTTCTGACCTGACTTCTGATTGCCATTACTGCTTTTCTGTTCAACTCTTGCTGGCTGCCAGAGCCTGCCTGGTTAGCAGATAATTAATACCTTAGGGAGCATTCCTCAACCACTGTCTTACCGGAATTGGTGGATAAATCCTCAGAGTGCATTCCCTCACCCCTCAGGTGAGTAGACTTAGAGATGTGTTCTTGGCTGAATTCCAGAGATCCTTATCAAAATGATGCCCCAGTTGTGCATAATTGTAATTTGCTTCATTACACACCTTCCATTGGTTTTCTTCCCTCCTCTGTTTTACAATCTCCCCCCTTCCAGATATTCCCCAAGATTATCTCAAGTTCCCATCTGCTTGTGGAGAACCCAAAGGAAGACAATTGTTTTCAAGCAAGAAAAGTTATTTTCCATCCCCAGAAGGGGGTAATTGAAGGTCCTCGTCTCAAGGCAGATGTCAGAATGAGGACTGGTGACCATGTATGACATGCTCATTGTTGGTGTACTCTGGCTGCTGTGAGAGTCCTGCTGTCTCTGGGGATCTCAACATGGTTTTAATGGCAGGGTGAGCACAAGGAACAGGACTACTTTTCCCTAAAGCATGAGATTCTAGGGCAACCACAGCAGTCAATCAATACCATTGGGTGGATATTCCCAGAGAGGAAGCACATGGCCTACACCACCAGAAGCCTTTGGAAAGTGCAGGAGAATAAAGGTGTGAGAAGTGGTAGGATTTAGCCAAGTGGAGGGCACTGGGAAGGCAAATAAGCGTAGTTTCACAGGGGTAGCAAAGGTGGGAGACAAGGCAGTGGATTGAGAAGTCACGGAGAGGCTGGGAAGGGAAGGCAGGAAATGCTATAGGAATCTTCCCATCACCTTGGACATAAAGGCAGGGGAGAGCAGGAGAGTTGAGGAGCTGGCGGTGCAGGGTGGCCTGGTAACAGGACCTGGCACTCGAGTTCTCGCCAGTGTGCATGCCAGGCATTGTTCTAGGGGCTGAACATTTTCACAACAACCCATTTTACCTATGAGGAAATCAAAGCACAGATAGTGTAACTCGCCCTAAAGCTTGGAGCAGTGAAGCACAGAACTGGAATGTGAAGCCGGCATTCCAGCTCTGGAGATGTGGCTTTAACCCAGGGGCCGGCACAGTTTACCTGTAAAGGACCAGATAGACTTTTTGCAGGTTATACGTCTCTGTTGTCACTACTCAAGTCTGCCTTTGTAGCACAAATGAGCATGGTGGTGTTCTAATAAAACTTTATTTGCAAAACAGAGGAGGACTAGATTTTACCCACAGACTGTAGTTTGTTGACCGCTATCTAACACCATTGATTAAGATTTTAGTAGAAAAGATTGTTTTCAGTTAGAGAAGCCTGGTTATGTGTTTTCTGCATGGATTTTCTCACAAGCCATGCCTACCATGAGGCCTCTTTGAGATGAAATATCAGCAGAGAGGCTGGGAAAAAGAGAAGTGTGGGAGCTAGGATGGAAGCAAAGGGAAGGAACAGGGATGCCAATTGGAAATTCAAGCTTGGTACTTTTGTGGGAGGTGGAGGTGAGACATAAAAGCACTAAATTCTGGCCAATATTGCAGGGCAGCTATAAGCAGAAGGAACAGGTTTAAGAAATGCCATAAAATTCAACTTGATAGGATTCTGGCTTCAGAGCATATGTTGTAGCAGCCTTGTTGAATAAATGTATGTTTTTCATTATATTTTTATTACACCTTTAAAACACATTAAGGCACAAACAACCATCAAAGAAAAAAATAGAGAAACTTTGGCTTCTTGCATAATCACATCAATTTTAAGGCTGTATTTTATGAAGACAGAGAAAGATGCATGGCTGCTGTCCTTCCCAGTTTTATACTAGCTCATTCTTCTTCGGGGACAATATTAACAGATATTTTGTTACATTTGTCTCCTGTTGAGGGAGCATTTCCCTTTTTAAAAAAACACAAAAGAGGGAAGCGGCTGTGGCTCAATCAGTAGGGCTCCCGTTTACCATATGGGAGGCCCCGGGTTCGGTTCCCGAACAAGCAGCAAGGGGGGGATAAATGAATAAATAAATAAAATCTTAAAAAAGAAAACAAAAAAAAAACACACAAAAGAATATCATAGCTTAGATGTTTATTCATTCTCCTTTCAGCTGTAGGTAATTGGTTGGCATTCCCAGCCTATAAGACAACTTGCTTTGTTGGGGTTTGAAAAATAAATGTAACCTGTTTCAAGAAATTGTAGCCTAAAATTATTTCTGTACAATAAAATTATGCTGGCAGAAACTGGGTGATGTTCAGTGATCTTTGGTCGTATTTTAAATCTCAGTTTCTTGGGCTGAGCAGTGTTCATCAGAGAATTATGGGTGCCTTAGTTTGCCAGACTGCTATGACAGATGCCACACAATGGGGGATCGGCTTAAACAAAAGGAACATGTTAGCTCATGGTTTTGAGGCTAGAAGTCCAAAATCAATGTGCCAGTAAGGCAAGGCTTTCCCACCACTGTCTAGAGCATTCTGGGGCTGGCTGTGGCAATCCTTGGAGTTCCTTGGCTTATCCCTGCATCCTGTCATATGGAGATGCCCTCTTTTCTCTTTTCTCTGACTTCTGGGTCCTCTCTTAAGGGCCCTAGTGAGAGAAATAGAAGAAAGGGTGGTCTCTTCTCAAACGGAATTCTCTGTTCCCACTTATCTAACCCTCCCATGTTCTTGTTTGAGTCTCAATCGCAACAAGTTAAGCCCCACATTCCCGCCCCATAACTCGCATAACTCACTTCCCCAAAGTCCATATTAGTAAAAGGGGATGAACTGGATACTGGAGATGTGCCCTCATACTCTCCCTAAAAAGGCAACAAAGCCTTGTGTCGCTCCGTGATTGGGTTAGTTTTCATGCTTAAGATTGTAAGCCCATAGTCCCCAGCCAATGGGGAAATGGGTAAGGTAAGGGAGGGAGGTAAATGGGATATTGCATCAGGGTACCTATGCAATGGTACCAGGCTTCTCTAACTGAAAACAATCTCATGAGAAAGAAATAAATTATTCCTGCCTCTGGTTTAATTCTCTGTCTTCAAAACTTTCATTTTGAGTAAGTGGTCACCATTCCACTCACCAGTAATCCACCCTGGTTCGGTTTGCCACACCTTTATTAAAAATAATATCTTCAAGATGTCCTATTTACAAAGGGTTCATACCCACAAAAATGTGGACCACAACTAAGAACATGTGCTTGTTGGAGTCCATCACTCAGCCTACCACAATGGGGGACAGCTGGGTTACCACGTACTGCTGTGGAGTTGTCCACTGCACAAGTGCACCTGGGCTGAAATTTAGCCTGAGCTCTGCACCCCAAGCCCTAGTCCCTGACTGGAGGAAGAAACATCTATTTGTTCATATCTTAATTTGTGTCCTCAGTCAGGACTCCTTTGCAGATCATGTATCATCAGAATTAGGATTCCAGTGATTTTTAAGATACGCCATTATTTCATGTAAGTCTAAGAAAGAGAAAATGCTGTCAATCAAATCCTGATATGCCATTGATTGTAAGACACATCCTAGTTTCAAAGATGTTCAAAAGTAGGGGGAAATGCATCTAAGAATTGATGCAATGCAGTAATTTGTCTGCCTGGAGGATACACCTTTCTCTAATTAGCATAAAGTGCCAGATGGTTTAGCTGGGACCCTGTGAGGATGAGGTCAGCAAGCCCCAGGAAGGAAGTTTCCATTGATTTTTGTCTGTTCCCTGTTAGAAATAGCACTACCAATCTCTACTCTTCCTGAGAATGGCAATGAGTCAAAGTTCTAGTAGAAATAGAACTTTGGTATGTTAGAGCTGAAATCATCTTGGAGGGCATCTGCTGCAGTCCTTCACAACTGGGGACCATTTTTTCAGTGTCTGGAGGCATTTTTGGTTGTCACAACTGGGGCAGTGGTGTTACTGGCATCTAGTGGGCAGAGGCCAGGAATGCTGCTGGGCATCCTTCAGTGCACATGCAGCCCCCACACCAAAGAGCTGTGTGGCCTCAAATATCAATGATGCTGCTGTGGAGAGACACCACTGTGGGGGGGAGAAGTCTAGCAGTGGGTGAGAATCCAGACATGGGTCAGACATACCCGGGCTCCAATCCCAGCTCCATGCTTACCTGGCCTTGCTAAGGCCGAGTCTCCTTAATCATAAAATGGAGAAAATAGACTACTTCAGAGGGTTTCCGAGAGGATTAAATGAGATGATTAAGGCAAAAGTGGTAAAGTCAGCACCAACACCATCTAAACCTATCCTTTTATGTCATCTAGATGTTTTCATATGTTCACTAAACCCTGGGCCAACTCTGAAGTAAGTATTATGATTATCCCCATTTATCAGAAGAAACTGAGAAATTTAAGTAACTGGCCCAAGGTCATGCACAAGTAAGAGGTGGAGCCAGCATTTGAACTCAGAGTCAGACCAGGCTGATTCAACTAGCCACGTGCTCAGCACCGCAAAAGGGGCCTGTAATAGAACTGTTACTAATATGATCTGGCTGGAAACCCTTCTTACAGATGGCAACATGGAGCATGGGGAAGGGTGGGACTTGGCAAG
>JAKSZT010037472.1:974789-992787 GCA_026826555.1 Tolypeutes matacus
GGACAAGTTACACACTATCTGTGCCTCAGTTTCCTCATCTGTAAAAATGGAACCTGCCTACTAGTTGCTGTAAGGATGAAACGAGTGGATATATGTAAAGCATCAGATCAAGTACAACATAAGCATTAGCGATTCTTTTTTAAATAATTTGTAACCTGGCATGTACTGTGGGGAGCAGGTACTGCCATGAGTAGAAACAGGCCTGAGGGAAAGAAAAAGACATCACCTCTTCCTGAAGCTGAAATTTGAAACCCTTGAGATGCACCTTCTCAATCAGGAATCAAAATATTCCATTTCCAAGCAGTGCAGCCACAGAGTGAAATAACTACTTTGCAGAATGGAATCAAAGAGCCTCAGAATACCAAGGGTCTCAAAAATTGATTTGAATGGCAGTGTATATTTTGAAGCACTGATTGTGTTATTACAGAATTCTCTACCTAGCCAATAATGAACTGATCAGATATCTTTCTGCCACCAAGCATGGGTTATCAGGAAGTCCAGATTATCGGAGGGGGGACATGGCCATTTCTGCAGCAGGTGCCTCTCCTGGGCCAATAGCTGCAATTGTGTGGGAGGGTTGTCAGTTGATTCTCCAGGTGTTGAGAAAGCCTGGGCTAATGGAATATTGATCTCAGGCTTGTTGGTTTCAATGGATTCAGGAGTGAGTTGCAATAAAACAGGCCTTTATTTTGTTTTCTAGGTAGTTGTCATCCTGTTAATTTCTACTTGTATGTAACTTTGCTTTCTGATTTCAGAAAGCACATGTTGCCTTTCTTGCAAAAAGGACCTTTATGGAACTACGGGAAATACATTAGAGAAAATCCATCTGCGATCTCCAAGGTTCTATCTGCGAGCACTGCTCTGAATCGAAAGCCTTCACGGTGGTGATGATTTTCAAGCCAGGTTGTAACTAAAGCCGTGTGTTCACTAGATTGACTTATAACTGTAGCAAGATATTTCAAATGTTAGGTAATCAAATCTGGTGCAGGAAGAAGAGTTTAAATTTCCATATTAGATGCAATACATGCTCCCTGGGTCTTTGAGGATCCTGAGGTGGGACTGAGCTGAGTGAATTAAAAACAGCTTCACTTTGTTTCCTGGTGTACTATCAATTAAGCAATTTCCAGAAGCAACTGCACAGATGGCATTTTACTTACTTTTATGGAGTAGTTTTCTATCCTTATGATGTAAGAGGAAACAATAGTGGGAAGCAATAAGGCTCTCCTTATTACACTCTTTGTATTTTCTTAATGAGTCTACTTTGCTTCTACTTTGTGTCTTCCTGGGTCCAGAGGACAAAAGCATTTCCTCCTGTCATGTTCCATACCCTATCCTGGATCTATATTCATTTCTGATCAAAGTTTCAGCAGCAAACCATATTAGGTGTTCTTTAAGAGCTAGCCCTCTAAACAACACCATACCTACAAGACAAATGCACTTGATGTGATCAAATTTGTATTGAACTTAAAAAAGGCAGAATAAAGGCAATATGCCAACAATGACCCAGGCCAAACTATTCCAGAAAGAGGAAACACACAACTCTGAGCCTATCTCGCAAATAACTTTCCCAACTTATGCCCCCATGCTTAAATTCAACCTCTATATAGTTCATTCCTTTAGGATTATGATGATTGTCCTCTTTTTGATAGCCTTACCTTTTTTTAAAATTTGAAATTGTGATCCCTCCAACTTCATTTTTCTTTTTCAATATGTCTTTGGCAATTCGGAGCCTCTTACCTTTCCAAATATATTTTGTAGTTAGTTTTTCCAGTTCCTTAAAAAAATACAGTGTTGATTTTTATTGGGATTGTATGAAATCTGTAGATTAGTTTGGGTAGGATAGACATCTTGATGATGTCTAGTTTTCCTAAACATGCCCAGAAGAATTGAAAACAAAGACACGAATGGATATATGCACACCAATGTTCATAGCGGCATTGTTCACTATTGCCAAAAGTTGGAATCAACCCCGATGCCCATCAACAGATGAATGGATAAACAAAATGTGGTACATACATACAATGGAATATTACTCAGCTGTAAGAAGGAATAAAGTGCTAACACACAGAATAACATGGATGAATCTTGAAGACATGTTGCCTGAAGCAAGCCAGGCATTGAAGGATGAACGGTACATGACCTCACTGATATGAATTGAGGAAAGTGAGTAGTCTCCGAGAACCATTGTCTGAAAGATAGGTTAACGAGGTCAAGAGAGAAGAGAAGGTTGTGAGCTGTCACCCATACGGACATAATCTATGGTAAAGTGATAGAGTATAGTTACGTATTGAAGGGATAGGACAGGTGGGTAGTGATATTACTGGGTTTGGTGGTGCAGGGACGACAGGTAGGTAGATTAGGAAGGGCAGGTTAGCATATTAGGGGAAGAGATGGGAGAGGGACCAGGTGAACACGGGATTTGTGGGTATGAGATAGAAAGTGCAGGGGTGGGAATGCTCTTATAGCAATATGACAAGGGAGTGTCACTGGTTTAGGATGTTGGTTGGGGGGCATTCAGGACGGGGAACATCTGGAGCAGGCTTCTGGGGAGTGTGTGAGTGTTCATCCTTCATAATGTGTTGTGTCTGGGAGTGGAGACCCACTCGGTGAGCGGGAAGGAGATGGACCCCCATCTTTGGGAGGACCGATTCACCCAGAAACAGACAGGTGGGCGTCTCTTATGAGCAAGGGTGGATCCTAATAGGGGAGTATAATCAGCGTGTCAAGACCTCATGTTGCAAGTAACTATGAATCTTGTTATCCAATGAGTCAAGACAGGGGTTTGTCATGTGCCCCGGGGACATGGGGATGGAGGAACAGAATAGATCAAACAGAGGTTATTTAGTGGTCAGGGGAAATGTTTTTCATTACCTTACAGTGATGGACACAGGACATGGTAAATATCATCAAAAATTATTAAATTGTACCATCTAAAATGTAAACTATATTGTAAACCATTGACAATGTTTAGTAGCTATGTTTCACTATCTGTATAACAGTTATAACAATGCTACCATCCACATACAAGAGGATTTTAATATGGGGTGGGGAAAGGGGGAGGAGGTTGGGTATAGGAGAGTCTCTAGTATTCTGTGTGTGACTTTGCTGTGACCTAAAACTTCTTTGAAAATTTAATGAAAATTTGGGAGATACTGGGGAGTGAGAGAGGGAAGATGCCATGATACAGACTGAACACCCGATAATGCAGTGATAAAAGGAAAAATGTCAAAAAAAAAATTTTTTTTAATGTTTTTGTTTTTTTCCCATTTTTTGAATATCCCAACCCCTTAATTTTATTTTATTATTAGTGGTTTTTTTTAAGTTTCCATATATTTTATCTCTTACATTTAAACATCATTATTATTTCATTTCCCTATTAATTGTATTTGGCTATTTTATGGGCTTCATCTTTAAGGAAGGTTCAGATCACAGAAGGGTTACAACAGGGGTGGGAGAAGATCATTGGTGGGGGATGTCTGGGATGGGAGTTTCATGGGAGGAAGTTCACCTGACTATACATAAAAGACATATAAAATTGTTCAAATGATCAAGGGGTGAGGCATGGTCACAGTGGGTGGAGAATCACTCAACAAATGAGAGAATACTGAATTCTCAGCTTGGAGAGCTCTGCCACATTCTCCAAGGGAGCAGGAACAGTCCCCAAGTGCAGCGGCAATGTCTGGCTAAGAGGATGGTTCACTGATGGGTACTTGTTATTGATGACTAGCCTTACGAGTCTTTGCTCTTCTAATTAAAACAGCCTACTGTTATGGGGTGCCTAAGAGTTGCTGCCTGAGAGCCTCCTTGTTGCTAAATGTGGACCGCCTCTAAGCCAAACTAAGCATATGAATGCAGTACCTTCCTCCCAGCGTGGGACATGACTCCCGAGGATGAGCCTCCCTGGCAACAAGGGATTACTATCAAGTGCCAACTGGTAATACGACTGGAAAAAGACCTTGAATAAAAGAGGGAAAAGGTAAAGACAAATGAGTTCATATGGTAAGAGACTTCAAAGAGAGTCTGGAGGTCATCCCAGAGGTAATGCTTACGCACACCTCAGTAGAATCTCATAGAACACTAAAGTGGATATCACCCTAAACAGAGGGGCTCCTGAGGGTTCTGGAGACACCCTGGTCCTATATAAGGGAGGCTAGCTCCAGAGAATGATGTCTTATCAGTGGGTTCTACTTTGGAATCTGTGCTCCTGAGAGTGACAGTGTTGGACTCAAATAAGTCCTCCCTGCTCATGGTCCATCAGTCCCTTCTATTCAAATCTACATGGGGTGCTGGAGTTTGTAGGTGTAGTTCCAGAGACTGGAGCCTTTGGTTTGCCCATGTGCCAGCTGTGCCTGGAATCTTGGTGGAGCTGAAACTCCTAATCTACAGCTCAAGGGACTCACCCAAGACACCTGTTGGGGAGATGATGATGGACAATGGCCATCCCAGGGAATGGAGAGAGTCTGCAGCTGCAGGCAGGATAATCCCATCTATCTTATCCATAGGATATAAGCCCCCTCTCACATGGAGGTGGAGTGGACATCACCATCCCAGATTCCTCAGGATGGGGGGAAGAGCTATGGACTAGAGTGGACTTACTGGTATTCTGTGGTAGACATATTGTGATTCAAGAAATGGAAGAAATTACAACATTGATGTGGAGCCAGGGGCCACTGGATGCTTTCGGGGCAGGAAGAGGGAAAAGCAGTTGTAATACAGGGGCTTTTTCGGGACTTGGGAATTATCCTGAGTGACATTACATCTACAGATATAGGCCATTTTACATCAGCATATAACATGCAGAACTGTGTGGGAGAGAGTGTGGTCTACAATGTGAACTATGGTCCATGCTTAGTGGCAAAGTCCCAGGATGTGTTTATCAGTTGCAGGTGATGTGCAACTCTAATGAAGGATGTTTATGTGGGAGGTTGTGGGAGGGGTGGGAGGTGGGGAACATGGCAATCCCTATAATTTTTCTGTAATATTTATGTAATCTAAGCATCTTTTAAAATATTTTTTAAAAATGCAAAAATAAAAAATAAAATAAAATAAAATTTGAAATTGAAAAGTAATATGTGCACATGGGTTACAAACAACACATTACAAATGGGTAGGCAGTGAAAAGAAAGTCTCTCTTGCACCACAGACTCTAAGATCTCTATTTTCCTCTTCAGAATCAATCAGAGTAGCCATTGTCTTTGGGTTTTTTTCATATATTATATGTATATATAAGTGTATATGTATATATTAACCCTCCCTTTTTAACACACAAGTATGCACACTATATTCACTTTTTTATATCTTGCTGATAGTGATAAATGCAAAAGCTCCTGATGGTTTAACATGTCAAGTCTCCAACACCCTCAGGACCTCAGCTACTCGAGGGACAAACTGAAAACTAAAGATGGCTGAGAGTGAAGGTGAGGATGTCTGGAAGTGAGGGCTGGTCCTAACAGCACCTAAGTAGATACTTTAGACATTCTGTGGTAGCATTATAGTTATATTTCCTCACCTCCACAGGACGGGTCCTTTTTCATCTCTATGTCTCACCTTCATGGTCACCTCCTCAGAGAAGCCTTTCCAACCATTCTTTCTAAGCTAGCTTCTCCTACTGCCCCCAGCCAGAGGATTATCACCATATTCTGTGTAGCTGCACCAGCCAAGATGTTTTCAAGCATAATTTCCTTCCGTTTCTGTTATGGAAAGAAGAGTGTTTTTTGCATTTTACAAATGCAAAATTATTTTATAGTATTGGAATATCCTCTTTGAAAGCATCAATTTACCTCACCTCCAGAGATTTTGGCACTTGCTACCTTCTAAAATCATGGTAGCTAGACCCTCAGGTGAGTGAAGATGGTACCTGAGTCTTATTCGTCTTATATCTCCAGATGTTCAGGAAACATCTACTGAATAGAAAAAAGAAGACAGGAGAATTCAGCTTATGATGGTAAATGGGATGTGTGAAATCTGATTGGTTATTTGAATATGGTCTTGAACCCGGCCCTTTCAAGGTCTAGAGCTGTAGATCAATTCCGTCCGTGCCACTTCGGGGGAAGCTACTATTAGTATAGCTTGTGCCCCTGTCCTTCTCCATGACTTTAAGTTAATGACTTTCAAAATGTCAGATGAGGCATAATTTTTTTAGCATTTTGAGGATAAAAACAGTTGGGACAACAGCTACTTTTCTTACTACACTTCAACCAGTCTCAATCCCCACTTAATCTGGCAAGGTTCACATCAAGCAAGAGTAGATTCTCTGCTGATTTTGTTTCTTACCTAAAAAGGGAAGGTCTCAGGGTTTCTCTGCCAGGAAGATCCTCCAATTAATTATTCTGATGTAAGAACCTGATGTGGGTCTTCCACATGCTCATATCTGGAAAGTCCTCAGATTCCAAGTCACCCTGGCATTTCATTCACGTGAGAGAGAACTCTGTCTGCATCTCTCTCTTTTATAAACAGAACATATTGAGGAAAGATTACTACTTATATCTTATCTTTCTCTATGACAATATTTTCCAGTGATGAGATTTCCCCCACCTCCACTCAATTTCTCCTCTAAAGAATCAAATTCTTTGAAATCTAGAAACAAATTAAAATGACTTTGTATCATTATAGTAAATATTATCAATGAACTACCTTGGAAGGATTGATATTCAGATTTAAAAGGGGTATAATTCCCCACCAAAAATGATATTTTAGAGACTACATTTAAACAGGATTTTACACAAAGTTTTAACTTATTTTACTGAGCACTCTGTGGCTTTCCGTGTGCTTTTGAAGCACCTTTGATTGACTTTTCATTTTGTCCACAGTTCAGATGACTAATAACAACCTTCCCAAGCACTGAGAAAAGAATGTGTAACTGGATTATCTCCAAGCCTGGTCGTCAACCCTGGTGTGTGGCTTCTGACACAGAAAGAAACATTTCACAATAAATATTTAGGTCATTATCTTTCCAAAAGTCCCTGAAAGCCAATTGAGTGAAATGAATTCCAAACGGCTCATAATATTACATGATCCTAAGTTATTCCAACCCTTGCTGCTGGAAAGAGGGAGTATATTATTTTAATTCATTAAGATGGCAATAATTGGGAGCCTCAATCCTTGCAGGAAATGAAACAATTAAGAAATCACAAAATCAAAGGCAAAAACAATGCCTAATAGGTCAAGCGGCCATGACCTACAGAGCACCACTGCCCAGGGACTAGGTATGGAAATGCTCTAGCTACAGGCATGCCAGGTAAATACAGAAGTGTAGGACTCACCACTGCTAGGACCTGGAGCCTATATTATTTCTTTGTTCTTATACATTTTTTAAACCAGGAATTCTTGCAAGCTTTGGGGAAAATGCAGACAATGACTTCTCTGCCCCTAGACATGCTGGGTGGATTAAGGGTCCACAGAATGAGGTGGTTAGTCTTTTCACTTATTACTAAGTCCTTAAGATATTTGGGTCTTCAAGGATGGGTAGGAGTTTTTCAAGGAGACCATAGGGAGGGGGGTGAGTGTCAGTTCACATACAGGCGTGCGCATGCTCAGTGCTAGCAGAAGAGGAAGCTGGCCAGGTCCTGAGTGCCACCCAAGCATATGCATTGTGCTTTATTTAGGCAGGGAGGGGACAGGGTGGTATGTAAGGTAAAATAGATATGCTCAGACAGATGATTTAGAAGGGTCACTCAGACAGCAGAGGGGAGAAAGGATGAGCTAGAGATGGGAAGCAGGAGACTGTTGGAAATGATTGCAAAAGAGAGATGCCATGGTGGTGACTAAGAGGACACAGCATGGAGGGTATAACTGCAGAACGTGGTGGTTGGTTGCCTTTGGACAGTGAGTGTGTGTGTGTGTATGTGTGCGTGAAAGAAAGAGAGAAGGAGAGGAGAAAGAAAGAAGGGGAGGAAGGCAGAAAGAAAGACAATAAGGAGAAAGAAAAGATAAGAAATAAAGAAGACAAAGAGGAAGACAGACCAATGGAAAGAATGAAAGTAACAAAGAGAGCAGGAAGACATGGAAAAGACTGAGGTAGTTCCAAGAGTCCTACTTTTGGTGAATATTTTGCTGAACTATTCCATTAACCTTGCTCCTTTATCTGCACACACATTCGACACAGAACTGCTAGATTCCAAAAGCATTCCTTACCATTTTGCTCCTTCCTATTTCTAAAGAGAATTTGTTGAGTCAGATGAATCATGTACAATGACTTCTTGGCTCCCCACCATAACATCTGGTCTTTGACTTCTCATCCTCTAATTTTGAAGTTCTCTGATTCGTTGTTCATTAGACAAAGATTTGTGGAGGGCTTACTCTGTGCCAGGTGCTGTTTTGGAGGCTGGGGATATAACAGTGAACAAAAAAAACAAAATTCCCTGTCCATATGGGGTGGCCTCTCTCTTGCCTTATTTGAATCTTAAATTTTTAATTTTTTTATGCGTGAGAGTCAGGCTTGAGCATCTCTAACCATAATTCTATTTTCTTCAGAAGCAATTAAGACTTAAACCCTGCTGAAGTGTATGTCTTTTCCCCAGGTCACTCTTGTTCTGCTTTTTTGCCACCAAAGAGCCTCATTTATGACATCAGGACCCCAAGACTTCCTGCAGCTTTTGATTTTCATAATATTCAGGAATTGGCCCCAAGTCCCAGAGAAGAATACAAAGTTAAATGTAGAAGGACTGCTACAATTGGGTGTGAGAAGTAGTTTCTCTGATCTCTTCTTCTACTCAACCAAGGAAGAGCTTTTTGCTTTTGTTTTCAATTTTAAAAGTGTAGGTTTTCATAAGGAGCTGAACTGGGACAAGGAGGCGGCTGTTCTAAGTGTTGGAAGATCACTGAGGTTGGCAGAGAGAAGGCAGGGGAAGGGGGTATGTGCAGGGGTCCAGGGCTGGGAGGAGTGTCTGTTAATAAACTGAAGAGCTAGGCCCAGGGATGCTTTGTAAATATATGAGGGATGCCAAGTGCAATCATCTGAGGTGCCTGCTGATATCCCCAGCACCTGATGAATTTAGAGAGCATTTTCCTATTTCTCTTAATGTTTCTCTGCAAGTTCCAGCTCATTTCTTGCATTAACGAGGACATTCTTTATGCCTAAACAAAACCCCTACTGTCAGAACTCAAGCCTGTTACCTGCACCCATCCTCTCTGCCAGGATTCTGGGCAGAGCCAAGGAGGAGCCTCTACCTGCTGGGGGCACACAGGGCTGTCACCAACAGGTAAGGGGAACTTACCCTGTCTAAACACCTTTGGTTTACCCACACAATGGAAAACATCACCCCCACTCCCTCTCCTACATCCCCAGGGTCCCAGATGGTGCCAAAGTGCTACATGTGCTGACAAGGCAGCTCGGATTCATTTGAGTTCACTGCAATGCAGCACACTTTTTGGCGGGTGCTGTGCCACCCACTGACTTACAGAGCTGAATAAAGTGGCATCTAGTCAGTGGGTGAGTCAAAAATGGAAATAGTACATATTACAAGTGAAGGGATGTATAAAGCGAGATGGAAGGAAGAGCAATTAATTCTGCTGGTTGGTGGAGAACAAAGTCTAGCAGGGAGGTGACATTTGAACTAGGACTTTAAGGGTGAGTGAATCTTCCAGGGACATAAGGGAGGAGCAATATTCTATGCTCTGAGGTATGACAGTGCTGGACACAACCAGGACTCTGGATTAGTCCACATGCTCATGTATCATTCTCCTTATGGTTGGGTTGGAGAGAGAGGGCTCAAAACACAGACTTGAAGGCCATGCTATGGAGTGGGATTGGATTTGGTATTATGGCCATAATGTAGGCAAGCAGTGATGTGGCCCTGGGCTGGGGCCATGTCCCCAGTGTGACCCTGTCTCCTGAATTCCTGCCTCTTTTATAACTGCCAACTAGATGTTTCCATTCATAGGTTTAATGGACATCTCAAGCTCAGCATGTCCAAAACAGAGTTGCTCATCTTCCCTTCCCCAAAGCTGCTCCCTCCCCAGCCTGCCTATCTCAGTTGATGGGAACGTCATCCTTTCAGTTACTCAGGAAAAAATCTTGGAGTCACCCCTGATTTTCCTCTTTCATACCCCCCATTTAACCAACTGGAAGATCCCACTGGCCCTGCCTTCTTCTCCACCTCCACCGCTACCGCTCTGGCCTCAGCCACTTCACATTTTGCCTGCTTCTACCCTTGCCCTCTACAGTCCATCCCCAGCACAGCAGCCTGCGTGATCTTTTTAAAACAGGAATTGGATATCACCACTTCTTTACTCAAAGTCCTGTAGTGGCTGCCGTGTCACTCAGAAGTATAGCCGATGTCCTTACAGTGGCCTAAAGGTACTACCCAGTCCCCAGTCACCTCCTAGACCTCAGCTTCAGCCACTCCCTGTGCACACACTCCCCTCCTTCCCTGCTGGCCTTCTCACTATTCTTTTTTTTTTTTTTTTTAATATATTTTAAAAGATGCTTAGATTACATAAATGTTACACAAAAATTACAGGGATTCCCATGTTCCCCACCTCCCACACCTCCCATAAACATCTTTCATTAGTGTGGCTATTCTTTTTTTTTTTTTTTTTTTTTAAGATTTTATTTATTTATTTATTTATCCCCCCCTTGCCCCCCTTGCTGCTTGTGCTCGCTGTGTCCATTTGCTGTGCATTTTTATGTGTCTGCTTCTCTCCCTTTGTTGGGTCATCTTGCTGCGTCAGCTCACCGCGCCGCACGGACTGGCTTGCCTTCACCAGGAGGCCCTGGGAATCGAACCCGGGACCTCCCATATGGTAAACGGGAGCCCTATCGATTGAGCCACATCCGCTTCCCAGTGTGGCTATTCTTTAAACATGCCAGGCATACTGCTCCCTTGAGGCCTTGGCTCCAGCAGGTCCCTCTGCCTGGAACGCATTCCCCAAGCTGTTTGCCTGGATTACTCCCTTGACTCCTTCCAAAGCTCAAGCCTCACCCTCTCAGGAAGGCCTACACTGCCCACTCTACCTCGCACTGTTACCTGCCTTTGCCCAGCACGGCTCATTCACCTATCCTATGCTCCTTTTTATTTCCATAGCACCTACCACTTTCCAGCATATTATATGATTTTCTTATTTATTTTACTTATTGCTTATTGTCTTTCTCCATTCAAATGTAGCTCTGCAAGGGCAGGGTTTGTTGTCCATTTTGCTCAGTACTTTATCTCAAAGCACCTAGAATATTGCTTGTAAAAAAGAAGGACTCAGAAAACATTGAACAAATGAATGAGTTCAAATTTGCTGGAAAGTATAGCAGATTAGGGCAGCAGAGATGCAGCTCTTGGCATCCAACTGGCTTTGAGGGTTGAGAGAAGAGTATACAAAATGATTCCGGAATCCTTAGTTTGGGTTGATACCTTTGCCTGACATGGGGAAGGCAGGAGGAGCAACAGGGAAATTAATGAGTTCTGCTTGGGGCATGTTCAGTGTGAATGCTTATGAAATATGCAAATCTAGTTACTTGGCATATGAATTTTGTTCAAGAGAGAGTCCAGGCTGGAATTACTGTATTGATAGTCACCAACTAAGAAGTGGATGAGATGTCTCAGGGAGAGGGAACCAAATAAAAGTGAAAAAGGAGGGAAGATGCCAGGGGACACTCACTTTTCTAGGTAAACCAGTATGTACTAGTCAGCATTCTAACTTCAAATTCATTCAGTTACTCTAGGCAGAAAAATTAATTCCTGTTCCTGGAATTAATCGAAGTCATCGACTCTTTCTCTTTCATTTGTTCCAAAAATTATTATTGTCTCTCTTGTGACAGGGAATTGTGTGGCCTGGTAAAGGCTGATTTCAAAGCCTAGTCCTAAGGATCAGATTTCTTAGATTCAAATTCCTGCAATGTCACTCATAACCTGGATATGTTTGGGGAAGACCTATGACATTTCTGGGACTCAGCTCCTCGTCTAAAAGCTAAAGGGACGATAATGACAATAACTAGATGTACCCACATGCATGAAGGGGTCACACAGTATTACTGCACGTGAGAACTGAAACACCCTGGAGCGTCTAAAAGCCTTTATCCATTCTTCCCAAAAGGTTGTCACACATGACCAAGGCATCCAACAGGCACCACAGTCTCAAGAGAAAATGTTCTTTTTGCTGGAACACTCACAGCGTATGTTAAAATTAAATTTTAAGTGTGAGTCTATGTTGTGAGTCAGCACATGTACCAGTGACATGGAATTATGGCCCGAATCGTCACAGTTCATCTGCAGGAACCAGCACTTGACTCTGGCTTTACCTGGAAGAATGAGGCATGTGCCATTCAGGTCACTGACAGTTGGGAAGGGAGGCTCCAGAGGTGGAGCTGGGACTCAGAGGAGTTAAGCAAGCACCCCAAGGTCACCCAGGTGTTGTGCAAGAGAGCCAAGGTTTAAACTCTGGTCTCCATGACTCCAAAGCCTCAGGTGTTCCCATTATGCTACAGCATTTGCCCAGTGAGAAAACGTCACTGTGCCTTTGTTTTTGCAAGATAGGCTTTAAAGATGACCTGAACAATCTTAGAAGAGAGCTGTGGGCTCCAACTCCAGGACATACATTTGGACTTCATGTACCAAGTAGCTGACACTCAAGCAATTCAACTGTCCATAGGCTGCTGGTTCCCATGATGTCAGGCAGCCAACCTAGGCTGAAATTTTCACTGGGCAGCCTCTCAGTTTTGAATCACACCTCTGGGTGCACCTGCTCTGTCTACATAATGGCTAACACCTGGAGTCACAGGGAATAAATTAGCTGCCTAATCCAGATGTTCATCAGATCCTATTATGGACATGCTATGCTCACAGAACTGCATGCGCTGGCTATCTGGTAGGGAATTGACTCATTTTTTCATATCTTCCAGATGTGTCATATGAAAATGGAAATATTGTCTCCATTCTCACAGAAATGAGTGAAATAAAATAACAGGGATTATAAAACAGACATTTCTGAGTAATTTGCATTCAATTAGCGGGATTTGTTATTAACAATAACATAATAGCAGTTTACATTCACGGGGGACTGATGGCATGCCACGCAGCACATTGAACACTTTATGTATGTTATTGTCACATGCAATCACTGCACCAACTCCCATTTGAGACACAAAGAAACAGGGAATGGGAGACGCTGGTCACCCAGTGAGGAAGTGGTGACACTAGATTCAAACCCTTGACCTTCTGACTCCAGGTTCAACAATAACTTTCCTAAGTCTCTGCTACTCAAAGTCAAGTCTGGAGCATGGATCAGCACAGCTGGCCCTTGGCCACTTGTTAGAAAAGCAGAACCTCAGCCTCCCTTCTCAGACCACCTGAAAGAGAATCTGCATTTTTCCAGGATCCCCAGGTGACTCCTGTGCTAACTGTTCTGTAGTTCATGGACCCCTTGCCTCATATCACCTGAATGCTTGTTTTAAAAAAGGCAGTTTCTTTTGCTCCATTCCAAGTCTACTAAATAAGATTCTCTGAGAGTGGGACTCAGGAATCTTCACATTAACCAGTTCCTCAGATTATCCTGATGCCACACTGACATTTGAAACCCAAAGCCATGTTACATTCCTTCCTTTTATAGTATGTGGGGTCCGCTGCTTTCTTCTGGAACTAGAAGGTGTATCTAGAAAGGGGGGGCTGTAAAAAAGGAAGTGAGTCCATTGGGTGATTCTACAGATATGTCCACTTGTTTTCCCTGGTTTGGAATCTTGGGGAAGCTTTTATCCCTCCTTTCAAAGCCATCAACTCCATCCAATTCAGCAAACATTTGCTGGGCTGCTCTGCTCAGCATTAGGGGCAGAAGAACAAAAGGGTGGGTTATGAACTAGCAGCGTGATAAGCAAAGACAGCAGCAAACATGACCCAAAGCACATGGTCTCAGTCACGCAGCACAGGCGCACACCATCTGTTGCAGCTTTCCCAAACAGGAGACCTGGATGCCCTCCCTCAGCCAGCTGGCCCCATCTGCCACTGGGGCCACCACCCCTGCCCCCACAGCCTGAGCCCATCACTGGGTACTGTCTGGAATTTGGCTGGCACATATTTGCACACCAACCATGCTGGCCTAATGTATCCAGCTGGGCTTTGGCATTGATTTCCCCATTTAGCTGTCAAATAATGTACTAAGACTAAGGCCTTCTCTCAGTCTGACAACCTCCTCCCTGGTTGGATGGAGGACACACCCTGCAACGGACTTGTCTTGATCGTGAGCATGCATTCATTTCACAAACATGTGCCCAGGGTGGAGATGCAAGATAGAAGCTGTAGTTTCAAGTGGTAAACCTTACTTAGAGGCTAGCACGAAGAAAATTATCTATTAATTAATAACAAACAGATCAATGCAATGAAGGCGAAGTCCGAGTCCTGGAAAAGTGAATAATCAGAGTGCCAACCTCAGCCAGGTGCACATAGAAGACCTCCTTGAGGAAGTAATATTTCAGGAGAGACCTGAAGACCCACTGCAAATGGACCCCTGCCATCTGCTGCAGATCAAGAGGACTTGCCACTGAACTCCTGCTGCTGTGGTGCTGATGGCTGCTTAAGATGTGTGGCACAGGGAAGCGGCTGTGGCTCAATCAGTAGGGCTCCTGTTTACCATATGGGAGGCCCCGGGTTCGGTTCCTGGGGCCTCCTGGTGAAGGCAAGCCCACCTGCACGGTGTGGTTAGCTGACCCAGCGAGCACAAGCAGCAAGGGGGGGGATAAATGAATAAATAAATAAAATCTTTAAAAAAAAAAAAAGATGTGTGGCACATTGACTTTTGTGAAAGAATACTTTGTGCTGGGATTGGATAAGAATCTAATAGACACTTCTTTATTCGCTTGCCATTTGCATGCCTAAAACAGAAAAACTAGACCTAGGGGGTTACATTTTTACAACTAAGGATGGTCTAGGAAACCAGAGCCTCTCATTTCTGACCTCCCTGCTATGCCTCAGGCACTGTGCCCCACCCTCCTTTACAAACATACAAATCAGATGAGGTAAGCCTCATTATTCTCATATTACAGAAAAGGAAACTGAGGTATGGGAAGAGACATGAAGATAAAAACCATCACACAGATCCAGCTTTCAAATCCAAGCTGGCCTGACTCGAATGCTGATGATTTTACCATTCGTCTACACTGTCTGCTTTTCTGATCAGAGCTTGCCCATTACCCTCCTGACCCGGGGCCTCCTGGCAACAGTGCCCACAGTACCCCCTAACTCGGGTGAAGTTAGCCAGTGCTACACCCTTCTCCTTCCTGCTCAGTCTGGCCCTCTGTCCCCACCTCACACCTCGCACCCAAAACTAGAGTGTCAAGAAACAAAGTGATTACTGGAGTTGGAAATGTGTAAAAATCACCTGCAACTTGAATCTGTGGGAATCTGTAGGGGAGGCAGCACTTGACCTTGAAGCTTCAGGAGGACCTCAACAGGCAAGGAAAGAGAGGGGAAATGTCAATATTATGAACATAGATATGGAGTAGGAAGTTATCAAATGCATGAAATATGTCCCAGAAGAGTCCAGTTTTGATTAAGAAATGAAAATTTGAAAACAGAGTATATGTATGAGATTAAAGAAAAAGTCAGACAGGTTGGCTGTCTGAGATGCAGAAAGCACTGAGTGCCAGTCTGTAGTGGCTGATGCTTGTATCTCCCAGCATCTCTCTCTCTCTCTCCTCCAGGTACCTGACCCCACCAGGTGCCATGTGACTGGACTAGGCCAGTTCTAGTACCTTCCCCAGCCCCAGTGGTAGTCCAAGGTGGAGGGTGGGGCACTTGACTCAAGCTGGACCAGTTTCTCTCTTTTGGGAACCTGAGAATTCACCAGACACACAACCACCAAAAGTGGTTGGATCTAAATGGTTTTCTGGCAGTTTTTCAGAGAACATCCAATGAACCATGGCCTTTAGATCTCAGGGGCATCCCTGCACGCTATCCTTCCCAAGCCTTACTTGTCCAGCTCTTCCTTTGATTTATGGAACTAACCCATTTGCTTAAGTCAAATTCTGTTGCTTGCAGGCAATATCACAAGCTAAGGAGTTTGTACTTAATTACACAGGAAATTGAGGGTTATTGAAGGATTTTGAGACTAGGAAGACTTTTATCAGACATGCAGAAATAATCAATAAGGATAAAACAGGATAAGAATGCCATCGACTGAAACTCCTCTTAAAGATTAATCAAAGCCAGCCTCACCTTCCTTGTACTAAAAACAAGGAACTGGGGATGGGTTTGGAATATCTACAAAGAAAACAGCAGGGCCCAAAGCAAGATTTTCCATAAAGCAAAGTAAATTTCATTTCAGATGGTCAGAAGTCATGTACAGGTACACATATATATTTTTTAATCTTGGTAGATTCAGATTTAAGAACTATCATTTCACAGCTCCAGAGAGCATTCAGGGTGTGTGTGTGTGGCATTCCATCCCTTGGCCTCAGAAAAAGGATTGTCTGTCGCTGTTGTTTTTCAGTGTGTGGTTATTGTTAATTTTCCAAAATAATCCAGCCTCGTCCAAAATTTACGGGTTCCTGCAATTCAACAGTATTCCCAAGACAGCATGCTCTTAAGCACTCCTCATTTCTCATCTTCAAGGAGATGTTTTCTAGAACCACATGAAGTAAGACTTTCCTCAGGGTAGAGCGGAAGACACAAAAGCATCCAAAGATTATGTCATTCTGGGGTTCATTTTTCTTTGGACTTTGACGCTGAGAAATGAGAAAAGAGAGTACAGGGTTGGCTGACCTTGCTCCTCATGCAAGCACTCAGGATAACCTATCAAAATGAGCCTGTCACAACGGATGTAGGCCATTTTAAATCAGCACATACCACTCAGAACTGAGTGGGAGAGAGTGTGGTCTACAGTGTGAACTGTGGTCTATGGTTGGTGGCAAGGCTCCAGGATGTGTGTGGTGGGAGGTGTGGGAGGTGGGCAACATGGGAATCCCAGTAGGTTCCGTGTGATGTTTTGGGTAATCTAAGCACCTCTTAAAATATATGTATATATATATATATATAAATAACATTTTTGTAAGCAAATACACATATATGCATATATATTTATATATCATTTTGCAAATGTTTGTATGTATTGTGAGAATTTTGATTTTTACCCACAATAAAAAAAAAAAAAAAAAAAATGAGCCTGTCAACTTACACAGTCGACTAGGATGTCCTTCCACCACTGACTCCCACGTCTTGTTTGTTACTGTTCACTCACCCACACTCTTGGTCCGTTCTCTTTTTCGTCCTCCTGTTTCTCAACAGATCATAATGGGTACAATGACAAAGTATCAGTCCTCGTGCATTTGTATGGGTTAAAAACGCAGTCATTTTAACTCTTGAGTTACACAGAATAATCTCATAAAACATTATAACATTTAAAAGAGACCTTGCCTTTGTACATAAATTTATAATTTGCTAAATGTTTTCATATGCACTGTCCCAGGAATTATCTTGTAAAGCAGGGTTTCCATCATTCAGCACTACTGACACGTGGGGTTGGATAATTTTTTGCTGTGGGGGGCTGTCCTGCACATTGTAGGGTGTTTAGCAGCATCCCTGGCTTCTACCTACTACTAGATGCCAGTAGCACCATCTCCATTTGTGACAATCAAAACTGTCTCGGGACATTGTTGAATGTCCCCAGGAGAGCAAAACTGCCCCTGGCTAAGAACCACTATTGTGAGTTATCACTTCACTTTTAGATACCCTTTTATTCACCCTCTCCACCAGCCTTCACCCGGCTAAATCCTACTCATCTTTTCACAGTTGGCTGAGACACTGCCTGCTCCTGCAAGTCCTCCCTGGCTTCTCAGAACTGGTTAGGTGCCCCTCCTCTGGCTCTCATCAACTCCTCTTTACTCACCTGAATTATGGTAACTGCCACAAGTAACACAATTACCAGATTGTGCCTACTCCACTAGATGGCATTCCTTGCAGGTGGGCCCACTTACTGTCCATGTCATACCCCCAGCACTTGGACCAGGCCAGTTCCAGTTCCTTCCCTGGCTCCAGTGATCAGCCCAAGGTGGAGGGTGGGGCACTTGACAAGCTGGACCAGT
>JAKSZT010037474.1:0-12251 GCA_026826555.1 Tolypeutes matacus
GAACTTGTGGAACTGAATGGCATTCCAACTTGCTCCATGGAGGAAGGGACCATGGCAATTTCTCAACAGTCAAGCTATTTTCAAAGATGAAGAAACTTTCCTGACAGCACAACAAGAAAGCTATTGCCAGTCTAAAAAGAATATGGAGTTATAAGATAAAAATATATAGTAGAGGGGGCGGATGTGGCTTAATGGCTGGGTGTCCATCTCCCATATGGAGGAACCTGGGTTCAATCCACGGGACTCCCAGTAAAAAATATATATATATATATATATATATATTTTTTTTTTAAATATATATATAGCAAGCTGTTTTTGAAGGATTAATGTTTTTTCTTAATACGTAATAAAAGATGAACAAATGCAATGGAAACCTATCACAAAATGTGTTTTGTTTTTTTTTTTCTTTAAAGATTTTATTTATTTATTCATTTATCCCCCCCTTGCTGCTTGTGCTCGCTGGGTCAGCTAACCACGCCGTGCGGGCGGGCTTGCCTTCACCAGGAGGCCCCGGGAACCGAACCCGGGTCCTCCCATATGGTAAACGGGAGCCCTACTGATTGAGCCACAGCCGCTTCCCTATCACAAAATGTTTTGATCACACAAGGCTCTCAGTGCATGAATTCTTGACGACCCAACAGAAATTATGGCTCTCAGAATAAGATATAGTATTTTTATCATACAAAATTAATGTCATGAAATTAGACATGGTTATTTTATACTTAGGTAGCTCAAACATCTGAGTTGATTTCTCTTGACTCAAACCAGGTTATTTCTCCTGATTATAGATTCAATCTCTGATTTAACATAGAGTTGTGAACTGATTCCTGAGTCTGCATCTCTTGACTTCTCTTCCAACAGTCCACTTTTTATAGCCATCCTCATACCTGGTTGGATGAAGAGAAAGCAGAGCCCCTATATTAAGGAGGCATAATCACAAAGGCACTGCTCTAACCCACAGATGCTAATCTCAGACTAAGCCACTCAGGTCTCCCACCTGACCCTTTAAACCCTTTCTTATGATTTTATCACTGACGTGGGAGGAGAGCTATCTTCACCATTATTATATAGCTATGAAAGAAGTAGAGATATTACACAACATCAAAACTGTATTCAATGCTGCACATGTAAACAATGACTGGTGTGTGACACTTTCTAAAATTTTCTTTCTGCCCTAGATGAATAATCTATGTATATTATATTCTATTTTATATTGTAGGCTTTGCCCAATAGCATGTTTCATAATTCATGTGAGATTCAGCACCAAACATCTTTCAGTGCATCCTGAATTATTAGCCTTCAATAATCATCATGTTATCAAAATGAAGCACATATTTTCAGCTCATTGAACTCTGATGATACTAGTCAAAGCAATGTCCTTTCTGGGTTGAAAATCCTCCTAACCCATTTGTGACATACAGACATGAAATTCCCATCAATATAACCTAATACTTGACACACAAGTATGTCAGAAATGGCTATTTCTATATAACATTATGGAGGAGTCTCTCTCTGATGAACTCCCCAGCCTTTAATCCTGAAAGCCCTTAAAAGCTTCTCTTAAATAAAGATAGGTGTATGTCATGACTAATGCTGTCTGCATCATGTTGACATTAGCACTGTATACTATATACCCCAAATGTAAAGTTTCTATCAGTGGGTCTTATTGAAGTTCAGTGGGTGTAATGAAAATATTTTCTTCAAATTTTGAGTTTAGTCATCAGTAGTGCAGGAAGGTGAAGTGGCAAATAGTGTCATGGTTATCAGAGACCAGCCCCAGTGTGTTCTGTGATTCACCACCCAAGACAACACTGAGTTCAAGTAGACAGTATCTGTTATCTTCACCCACACCTTCATTCAGGTTATAGGAACTGTGGATGTAAAAGTGAATAAATGGAGAGAGATCCTTGTTCTCCATGGCCTATGTACCCTTGTTGGGGAAAAATAAAATATATGCTCTAGCAAATGGTGGTAAGTGTTATGGAGACTGACAAAGCAAGGAAGGGAATAAGGACTAGACTATTAGGTAGTAAAGATTTTACTCAGAGACGGAGCAGATTTTTTAAGAACAATGTTAACCATTTTTTACTGAGCATACCATTGATAAATTTTAAGAACATTATCTTGTTTTCAGTTACTACAACACACTTCATTGTACATGTTTTACTGATAATGAAATTGAAACTTCAAAGGTTCGGTAGTTTTCTACTACCAGATAAGAGTTGGTCTCTTAATCTACTATTTTAAAGTGATGGACACTGATATAATGCAGTCATTAGAGTCTTTGTGAAGAAACTTGATGACTTAAAAAGCAGTTGACATTATGCTGAGTAAAGTAAGCCAGTCACAAATAGACAAACATTTTATGATCTCACTGGTATGAACTAATTATAATAAGCAAACTCATAGAGTTAGAATCTGGAATATAGGTTACCAGGAGATAGACTGGGTTTAGAAAATGGAGAGCTGATCCTTAAATTGTAAAGACTTTCTTTTTGAGATAATTGTAATGTTTTAGAAATGGATGGTGGTGATGGTAGCACCTTACTGTGAGTATAATCAACAGCACTGAATTATATAGGTGAATGTGGCTAAAAGTGGAAACTTTAGGTAATATATGTTGCTAGAGAAGGAATTAAAAGATAAGCAGATGACTGTATAACACATTGAACCCTATTGTAGATGATGGGGTATAGTTTAAAGTACAAGAATGTTCTTTTATGAATCAAAATAAATGTACAACACTAATAAAAAGTGTTAAAATTAGCGTGAAATAGTGCTATATATGGAAAAACACACATAATGTAAGCTATGGATGATAGTAAATAGTATTGTTTTCATATTTTTTCACCAATTATAACACAGGTAATGACTTTTTAAAAAATTAGTACAATTACAAAAAAGTATCAGCAATTATAGTAAACATTTCACACAAATGCAAGGTGTTTGTGGTAGGGTGGTGCATGGAATACACACTTCATGCATGATTGGCCTATAAACACACATATCTAATAATTATTTTACAAAGCAGCCAGAATATGCAATCAGTTGATCATTTTTTCATGGGATATACTGTCTCTGGCTTCACTGGGTGTCCTATTCCAATTTCACTCAACTTAAAACCTTATTCAAAATTCTGAAGTGAGTTTATAATTTTATAAAGTCAGGCTTTCCACTGGAAACAGTCTACACCAAACCTGATTTAGCCTGATTTTATGTGTATTTAATTATTCATTTATTTTTTGTTTGCTTGTTTGTTTTTATTTATTTTTTCATTTCATATTACATCAAATTATTTAGATTCCTCCCAGGAATTTTTTTCTATACAAATGTGTGGTAATGATGTAGATTAACGGTTCTCAAAATTGTTTCATCCATGAATTCATAATGAATGAAGACTTGGTCTTTGTCATTAAAATGAAAAATAATTAAGATCTTAAACAAAACTACTATGGAAACTGATGTTCAAATGAAATAAATTGTTAATAGTAACAAATTAACAGCACAAATATCTTCTTGGAAGTTTCCAACAAACTACATATTTTCAATTTATAATGACAAACTTGAACAATTATTCAAGTTAAATATCCAGTCTAATAATTTCTTAAAATTTTTATATCTCCTAATTTAGAAACCTCTAATTTTCAAATTTCCATATCATTATTTAAAATTATATTTGACATGGTGATTGTGGTTATGAAGATATTTCTCACTCAAGACTATTTCAGCAAAGCCCAAAAACTAAGTATTTGGGTGATGTTGAGTTCATAGAATGAGTTAGGAAGTATTCCCTCCTCTTAAATATTTTGGAAATATTTGAACAGGGTTGGTATTAATTCTTCTTGGAAAGATTGGTAGAATTCACTTATGATCCATCTTATCCTTGGCTTTTCTTTATTGAGAGTTTTTTGAAGACTAACACAATCTCTTTTCATTTTCTGTTGAGGAATTCTGTTTCTTCTAGAGTCAGGGTAGGTTGTTCCTGTGTTTCTAGGAGTTCATCCATTTTACCTAGTTTGTCTAATTTATTGTTTATAATATTCTCTTCTTCTGATACTTTTCTTTATTTCTGTGGGATCAGTGGTAATGCTCTGATTTTGTTTATTTGCTTCTATTTTTTTCTTTCTCAGTCTAGTAGTCAATTTTATTGATCTTGCAAAGAAACAATATTTGGTTTTGTTAATTCTATTGTTGTTTCTCTATTTCATTTACTTATGTTCTAGTCATTTTTTATTTCCTTCGGCTTGATTTGTGACTTATTTGCTCTTCTTTATCTAGTTCCTTCAGTTATGGAGATAGGCCATTGATTAAGCTCTATCTTTTTTTTTTTAATGTATTTTTTATTACAGAAGTTGTGAACTTACAAAACAATCATGCACTTGTGTAGAATTTCTATACAACACCCCTACACCAACACACCACAAGTGGTGGAACATTTGTTACAGATTATGAGTTATTATCATCAGACTATTACCACCAAGCATGTTCCATAGCATACATTTGGCACACTTTTTCCATACCCGCCCCAGTATCAATACAGTACATCTTTAGCATTGATGCAAGAATATTACAGTATTGCTGTGATATCACTCAAACTGTATTTTTCCAATGCTTCTCTACATTCCTACCACCCTGCAATAGTGATGCACATTTAAGGATGTAAACATCCCACTCATCCTTGCCTTTACCTCATCTCATTAAGTTTTGATATGTTGTGACCTTTTACATTCATCTCAAGATATTTATAATTTTGCAATTTTTTCTTTGCTGCATAGATTGTTTAAGAATGTGTTTTTTACCAATTCTAAATTGATGATTTTTCCAGCATCATTTCATTATGGTCAGAGAAAGTGATTTGCATAGTTTCAATCTTTTTAAAACTTGAGACTTGTTTTGTGACCCAACACGTGGGCTGAGCTGAAGAATGATCTATGTGCTCATGAGAAGAATATATATAGCTTTCATTTTATTGTTGTTGCAATTTTTTAAATATATTTGGTATGAGGTAATACTGATCTCATGGGATGAGTTGAAAATTGTCTCTTCCTGTTCAATTTTTGGAAAAGTGTCTGTCAATACTGGTATTTCTTCTGTAATTATTTGTTTTAATCACAAATTAAGACATATGTTCCTCCAGGCTTTAAAGTGGAAAGGTTTTAATTTATAATTTCAATTTCTATAATGGAAGTATGGCTATTCAAGCTATCCATTTTTTCCTGCATGACTTATGGTAGTTAGGTCTTTGAAGAAATTTATATATTTCACTTTATTTGTCCAAATCAGTGACAAATATTGCTTTTGTCATTCCATTCCTATCCTTTAAATAATTCCAGAATCTGTTGGGATGTCAAGTTTATCATTCAAATTTTTGTTAATTTGTGTCTTCTTTCTTTCTTCTTGTTCCATCTGCCAAAATTTAAACATTTTATTGATTAGCTAAATGAACTAGCTTTTGTTGTCCTTGGTTTTATATCATTATTAATGGATTTCTAATGCTGGCCTTTTTTGTTTGCTTTCTTTCTTCTGTTGTTTATTTGTGTTAAATTTGCTCCTATTCTTCTGCTTGCAACAGTTAATACTGTGGTCACTTATTTGAAATGTTTCTTTTTTCTTAGTGTAGGTGTTTACTGCCATAAATTTCCCCTTAAATTACTTCTTTAGAACTTATCCCTACAAATTTTGAATTTAAGTGCAAAACAATTTTAATTTTCATTTTTATTTCCTTTTTGACCCATGTGTTCTTTAGCAGTGAGTGTTTTAGTTTCCAATATTTGAAGTTTGTCATGATATATTTCCCTTACAGAGTCCTAATTTTAATATATTGTCATCAGAAACCATATTTTGTATGATTTGCATTCTATAGAATTTGTTTAAAAATACAGCTTATACTTGTACATTTTCCATATGCACTTGTAAAATAAATGTGTATACATCTATTGTTATATGGAATATTCTAAATGAAAATAAGGTCAAGTCGGTTGACAGTGCTGTTCAAATCTTGTGTAGGATTGCTGATTTTCTTGTCTATGTATTCTATCAGCTATTAAGGGAAGACAATATTTTCAAAATGATTATGGATTTGTATATTTCTTCTTGCATTTTCATCAGTTTTAGATATAAACTTACATGTTCTGTTGTTAGATGAATATATGTTTAGCATTGCTGTGTCATCTTGATCAACTGACACTTTGAGAATTATGAAATGACATTAGACCTGATAATATTACTTGCACTTAATCTGCCAGTAGTCCCATTGGGTGCATTTATTCACATACTTTATATTTTAATCCATCAGAAGCTTGATTTTGGTCTTTTTTATATCTTCCAAGTTTCAAATTATTTTTTCTGTTCATATAGATAACATGTATATTTGACAAGGGAGTAAACAATTTATTGGGGAAAGCACAACCTATTCATTAAATGGTACAAGGAACAACTGGGTATCCAAATTCAAAAAATGGCAATTGCACTTCTACTTCACCATAGTCAAAAATTAACTAAAAATGGATCATGGCCCTAAATCTAGGAGATAAGTTATTAATATCTTTGAAGAAAATATCAGGGTAAATATTTTTGGATTTGTGTTGGACAATGATTTCATAAATATGACAGCTAAAACATGTGCATCAAAAGAAAACATAGTTAAATTTTTGTCTCTTTCGAAGGACATGAAGAAATTGGAAACAAAATTTCCAAATTAAGAGAATCACAGAAGTGAGAGAAGTATTTGCAAGAATTATGACATGATATATGTAGAAATAATATATCTAAGTTAATTGCAATCAGAATATAAAAATAACTATTACAATCAGCAATACAATTTTATAAAATTGATTAAAATGGGTAAATATACAGTTTATTTTGGGGTGATGAAAATATTTGGGATTAGATAGTACTGTTGATTGCATATCTTTCTGAATACAATAAAACCCACTGACTTGCACATTTTAAAAATGTGAATTTTACAGTTTGTGAATTAAATTTCAGTAGAAATTTTAAAAGAAATATATCCTCTTGATATACTGTCATAGGTGTGCAGTGGCAAAATGGGTGATGCAAGAATATACCTTGGATCATTTCACGTAAAAACCTCAAGTCATTTAAATAATATGATTAGATAAACTATAGTATATCAAAACATAGAATGCATTAATATTTTTAAAAAGTATGAACTAGGTTCATGTGTACTATATGGGAAAATAATAGTTATGATTGTTTCAATATCTTTTTCCACTTATTATATCACCTGCATTGGGTTTGCAATGATGTTGATTATTTTCCTACAATAGGTCTTATTTTCCTAATTCATTTCATGCTGGGTAATTTTTATTGGATGGTGAATGTTACCATTTTAAATCCTGGATATTCTTATATTCATATAAAGATTCTTGACCTTTGTTATGAGACTGTTACTTAGAAACAGTTTGATTCTTTGGGGACTTGCTTTAAAGACATTTAAAGGTGGGTGGGAGCAATGGTCATCAGTCTAGACCTATTTTCTCCCCACTATCAAACAATATACTCTTGTGTACTGTAATCAATACCCCAAGAGTCTTTATATTTTCCAGTCTGACTCTTGGTAACATGGACAATTACTGCATGTGTGTGAGTGTCAGTCATTGATTGTTACTTATATTATTTTTTTAGGGTTTCTTTCCCCACCCTTGGAGAGTTTCCTTACACTAATGTACTAAGCAATAATCAGCCAAGTACTTGACAGAGAGCCTCTCTATATCCCCAGGATTTAACCTCTGTGAAGCTCTTTATTCTCTGAAACTCTGTCTTGTGAAGTCTCAATTTCTTGGCCTCCCCATACTATACAGCTTTATTTTCTCATCTCAGTGAGTCTGACAGCTTCTGACAGCTTCTGTCTGAGATCTGCAAACTAAACCATGGTTTGGATATCTATCAAGGCAGAAACTCTAGCAAGCATAGGGAAAACATCATTTGCTTCTCTTTTCTTATAGATTTTTGTCCTCAGTTGCTTCATTTCCAGTGCCATGAGAAACATTGTTTCATGTATTTTCAACACGTATTGTTTCAGGGAGGTATAAATCTGTTCTTTGTTATTCCATCTTTGGTAGATAGATTCTATTTCAAATTCAATTCTAATGAAATAAATATATTGTGTTAACTGATATGATACTTTTGTTACTTTACTTAAATATCTCTTGTGGACAGTTATATTCTATATTTTCAAAAATAATTATCTTAAAATATTTGCTGCTTTTAAAATAAGTAATTGTTAAATACATACTATGAAGAAATATAACTTTCTAGGTAGAAATATTATTAAATGTTATGGATCCAAATGGCAGAATGTATAGAGAATGCATCTCAAAAGTAATATGACATATAAATAAATTTAGAAACTTACATAATAAGTCAAGATTAAATGCAGGGTTTTTTTTTTACAAATATTAGTATCACTTAGTGAGTGTAGAATATGTTCTACAGAGAATAATGCACAATTTTTGGTGATCACAGATAAAACTTTCTGAAATTTCTTGCAATTTAATGAATTTAGTCTTTATTTTAGAATTTATTATGTTCATTTTTGATGTAACAGTTTCTACCATAATCATTAAAACTAGTTTTTAGAAAACTAGTAAACAGTAAATTTTTACACAACAAAAAAATCTATTTTAGAAAATATGACAAAAGGAAAAATGTGAGAAAATAGTATTGGTTTAAAATAAAAGGATGGAAGAAATCATTTCATATATAATAATTATCAATAACTAATATATTGAGTTTTACAAGCAAAACACAGTATTTTCACATAGTATTTAAAAAGAAAAATAAATTAGTTACAGGTTGTTTGCAATCTAAGGAAAAGGAAACATTGGAAGTCATAAATCTAACATTTTTTAAATTTTATTTTGTACATTTAATAATTTGAAAATATAAACAATTAAAAACCAAAAAGCAATCACAGATGAATAAATATATACATTTCTCAATTAAATGTAATGGATACATATAAAATATTTTTTTAATCAAACAATATGTTACACAATATATTTTGTTCATAATAATGCATTTATACAGTATTTGTCCTTTTGTGTCTGGCTTGCTTCGCTCAACACAATGTCATCCAGGTTCATCCATGTTGTCATATGCTTTATGACTTCATTTCTTCTTACAGCTGCATAATATTCCATCATGTGAATAGACCACAGTCTGTTTATCCATTCGTCTGTTGATGGACACCTGGGTTGTTTCCAACTTTTGGCAATCGTGAATAATGTTGCTATGAACATCGGTGTAGAGATGTCTGTTCACGTCACTGCTCTCAGTTCTTCTGGGTATATACCCAGTAGTGGTATTGCAGGGTCACATGGCAAGTCTATATTCAACTTCTTTAGTAACTGCCAAACAGTCCTTCACAGTGGCTGTACCATTCTGCATTCCCACCAACAGTGAAGAAGTGTTCCTATCTCTCTACATCCTCTCCAACACTTGTAGATCTCTGTCTTTTTAATAGTGGTCATTCTGATAGGTGTGAAATGATATCTCATTGTAGTTTTGATTTGCATTTCCCTAATCATAAGTGATGTTGAGCATTTCTTCACATATTTTTTTTGCATTTGTATTTCTTCTTTGGAGAAATGTCTATTCAAGTCTTTTGCCCATTTTTTAATTGGGTCATTTGTCTTTTTATTGTTGAGTTGTACCATCTCTTTATATATCCTTGATATTAAACCCTTATCAGATATGTGATTTCCAAATATTTTTTCCCATTGAGTTGGCTGCCTTTTCACCCTTCTGACAAAGTCCTGTGATGTGCAAAAGTATTTAATTTTGAGAAGGTCTCATTTATCTATTTTTCCTTTTGTTGCACATGCTTTGGGTGTAAGGTCCAAGAAACCACGATCTACTACAAGGTCTTAAAGATGTTTCCCTACATTTTCTTCTAGTAGTTTTATGGTCCTGGCTTTTATATTTAGATCTTTGATCCACTTTGAGTTGATTCTTGTATAGGGCGTGAGATAGGGGTCCTCTCTCATTCTTTCGGTTATAGATATCCAGTTCTCCCAAAACCATTTGGTGAAGAGAATGTTTTTTCCCATTAGCGTGGGCTTGGTAAGTTTATCAAAAAACAGTTGACTACATAGGTGAGGGTTTATTTCTAGGTTCTCAATTCTATTCCACTGATCCATGTGTCTATCTTTACGGCACTACCATGCTGTTTTGACCACTGTAGCTTTGTAATATGTTTCAAGGTCAGGCAGTGAAATTCCTCCCATGTCGCTCTTCGTTTTTAGAATGCTTTTGGCTATTCAGGTGCACTTACCCTTCCAGATGAATTTGGTAATTGCCTTCTCTAATTCTGTAAAATAAGCTGTTGGCATTTTGATTGGTATTGCATTGAATCTATAAATCAGTTTGGGCAAGACTGACATCTTCATGATATCTATTCTTCCAATCCATGAACACAGAATGTCTTTCCATTTATTTAGGTCTTTTTAAATTTCTTTTAGCATTGTTTTGTAATTTTCTGCATATAGATCCTGTACTTCTTTGGTTAAATTAACTCCTAGGTATTTGAGTCTTTTGTCGCTACTGAAAATGGAATTTTTCCCCTGATTTCCTCCTCAGGTTGTTCAGTACTAGTGTACAAAAACATTACTGATTTTTGCGTGTTGATCTTGTATCCTGCCACTTTGCTGAACTCATTTATTAGTTCAAGTAGCTTTTTTGTGGATACTTCAGGATTTTCTAAGTACAGGATCATGTCATCCACAGTGAGAGTTTTACTTCCTCTTTTCCTATTTGAATGGTTTAATTTTTTTTTTCTTGTCTAATTGCCCTAGCTAGAACTTCTAGTAAAATGTTGAATAACAATGTGACAGTGGGCATCCTTGTCTTCTTCCCGATCTTAGAGGAAAAGCTTTCAATCTTTCCCCATTGAGTATGATTGGCTGTGGGTTTTTCACATATGCCTTTTATCATATTGAGGAATTTTCCTTCTATTCCTATGTTTTGAAGTGTTTTTAACAAAAAAGGATGCTGGATTTTGTGGAATGTCTTTTCTGCATCGATTGAGATAATCATGTGGATTTTTCCCTTTAATATGTTAATGTGGTATATTACATTGATATTCTTTTGTTGAACCAGCCTTGCATACCAGGAATAAATCCCACTTGGTCGTGATGTATAAGTGTTTTGATATGCTGTTGGATTTGATTTGCAAGATTTTCTTGAGAATTTTTGCATCTATGTTCATTAGAAAGATTGGTCTGTAATTTTCTTTTCTTGTAGAATCTTTATCTGGCTTTGGTATTAGGGTGATGTTGGCTTCATAAAATGTGCTGGGTATTTTCCCTCCTCTTCAATTTTTTGGAAGAGTTTAAACAGGATTGGTATTAATTCTTTTCGAAATGCTTGGTAGAATTCACCTGTGAATTTTTTCTTTGCTGGGAGATTTTTGATGATGGATTCAATCTCCTTAAATGTGATTGGTTTGTTAATTTCTTGTATTTCTTGTAGTGTCGGTGTAGGTTGGTTGTGCATTTCTAGAAGTTTGTCCATTTCATCTAGGTTGTCTAGTTTGTTGGCATATAATATCGCATAATATCCTCTTATGATTCTTTTTATTTCTGTGAGGTCATTTGTAACTTCCCCCCTTTCATTTCTGATTGTATTTATTTACATCTTCTACCTTTTTCTTTGTTAGTCTAGTGAGGGGTTTGTCAATTTTATTGATCTTCTCAGAGAACCAGCTTTTGGTTTTGTTGATTTTCTCTATCCTTTTTCTGTTCTCATTTTCATTTATTTCTACTCTAATCTTTATTAATTCTTTCCTTCTGCTTGCTTTGGGATTGGTTGGCTGTTCTTTTTCTAGTTTCTCTAGTTATTCAGTTAAATCTTTTGAGTTTAGCTCTTTCTTATTTTTTAATATAGGCATTTAGGGCTATAAGTTTCCCTCTCAAGACTGCCGTCACTGTATCCCATAAGTTTTGATACGTTGTGTTCTCATTTTCATTTGTCTCAACATATTTACTGATTTCACTTTCAATTTCTTCTTTGAACCACTGATTATTCAGGAGTGTGTTGTTCAGTCTTCACACATTTGCGAATTTACTTTTTTCCTGTCTATTATTGATTTCTAGTTTCATTCCATTATGATCTGAAAAGGTACTTTGTATAATTTCAATCTTTTTATATTTATTGAGAGCTTCATTGTGACCTAACATGTGGACTATCCTGGAAAAAGATCCATGGGCACTTGAGATGAATGTATAACC
>JAKSZT010037484.1:0-24463 GCA_026826555.1 Tolypeutes matacus
TATCCCTGGGTGGCTAGGGAGATCAGCTCCGTTCCCCGACCAAAATCCCCTCTCCGGTTCACCGGGTGCTGACTAGCTTTTTGCTCTGCTCACACAAGGTCCAAGGGGCGCCAGGCAGCCAGCTCCCCAGAAAATACAACTTTTTCGCCCCCGCCCGCGGCTCCAAATGGCCGTTTTATTATTTATTTCCGTAACCGCGGGGCTCAGCCGCCTGCGCCAACCCCCACTGGCAGCCTCAAAACTCACGAATCTCCACCGTTCGGTCCACGCCGCCGATCCGCGCAGATAGATGTCCCAAGCCTCTCACTCCACGCGTGCAGAGCACAGACCCCCGGGCAGGACCCAGTTCACAATCCGCCTTGCTCTGGGAGCTTGCAGTGTGCGCCCTCCTACACCAACGCCATCTAACATATATTTTTTAAAAAGGATTAATATGGGGTGGAGAAGCAGGAGGGAGTTAAGGTATGTGAGAGGCTCTAGTATTCCGTGTGTGACTTTGCTGTGACTTAAGACATCTTTGAAAATTAAATGAAAATTTGGGAGACAATGGGGAACGAGAAGAGGAAGATGTTACTTTACACTAGACATATGATAGTACAGTGATAAAAGGAAAAAATACTTTTTTAAAAAGGAATTTGTTTTGTTTTTTTCCCCAATTTTTGAATACCCCAATCTGCTAATTATATTTTATTTTTAGTTTAGTGTTTTTTCTTCTGAGATTCCTTGTACATATCCATTGCATTTAAGCTTATCACTATTATTACTTTGTCCTAGTAATTGTATTTTGGCTTCATGCCCAAGGAAGGTTTAGATCACAGAAGGGTTACAATGGGGGCTGCAGATGATCATTGGTGGGGGGTGTCTGGGAAGGGGGATTCATGGGAGTACGTTCATCACAATATACATGAAAGGTATATAAAATTGTTCAAATGATCAAGGGATGGGTCATGTTCACGGTGAGTAGAAAATCACTAACTAAATGAGGGAATCTGAATTCCCAGCCTGGAGAGCTCTGCCACATTCTCCTAGGGAGCAGCAAAAAGCGCCTCAGTGCAGGAACAGTGTCTGTCAAAAGAGGTTGGCCCATTGATTGTTTCTTCTTACTGATGACTAACCTCATGGGTCTTTGCTCTTGTAATTGAAACTTAGCCTACTATTATGGGGTGCCTAAGTGTTGCATCCTGAGAGGCCCTTTGTTGCACAAATATGACCTCTCTCTAAGCCAAACTCAGCATATGAATGCATTACCTTCCCCCCAACATGGGACATGACTCCCAGGGATGAGCCTCCTTGGCAACTAGTAATAAATACCAAGTGCCAACTGGTAACAGGATTGGAAAAAGATCTTGAAAAAATGGGGAAAATGTAAAGAGAAATGGGTTCATGTGGCTAAGAGACTTCAAAGAGAGTCAGGAGGTCATCCCAGAGGTAACTGTTATGCACACTTCAGTAAGATCTCAAGAATACCAAAGTGGATATCACCCCACACAGAGGGGCTCCTGAGGTCTCTGGAGACACCCAGGTCCTACCTAAGTGGAGTAGCCCCAGAGATTGATGCCTTATTAGTGGGCTCTACTTTGGAATCTGTGCTTCTGAGAGTGACAGAGTTGGACTCAAATAAGCCCTCCCTGCACATGGTCCATCAGTACCCTCTATTCAAACCTATATATGATGCTGGAGATTTCAGTTGTATGCCCAGAGACTGGAGCCTCTGGCTTAGCTATGTGCCAGCTGTGCCTGGAATCTCGGTGGAGCTGCAACTTGTAGCCTACAGCTCAAAGGACAAATTCAAGTCACCTGGCAAGGAGACAATGATGGGCAATGGCCATCCCAAGGAATGGAGAGGGCATGAAGCTGCAGGCAGGATAATCCCATCCACTGTATCCATGGGATATAAGCCCTCTCTCATTTGGTGGTTGAGTGAAAATCACCATCCCAGTCCCCTCAGGATTGGGGTAAGAGCAATGGACTAGAGTGGACTTAAGGGTAATCTGTTATAGACATATCATGATTCAAGGAATGGAAGAAATTATAAGAGTGAGTTGGAGCCAGTGGCTGCTGGACACTTTTGGGGCAGGGAGGGAAAGTGCAGTTGAAATCCTGAGTGGCATTGTGGTGACAGATGTAGGCCATAATACATCAGCTTATACCATGCAGAACTGTGTGGGAGAGAGCATGGTCTACAATGTGAACTGTGATCTATGCTTGGTGACAAGGCCCCAGGATGTGTATATCCATTGCGGTTGATGTACCACACTGATGAAGGATGTTGGGTGGGATGAAGTGGGAGGTGATGAAGGTGGGGAACATGGGATTTGCTATAATTTCTGTGTAATATTTAGGTAATCTAAGCAACATATATATATATATATATACACACACACACACACCATTTATGTAAGCAAATGCACATATGTGCATATATTTTAATATATCTCTTTACAAATATTAATATGTATTGTGAAAATTTTGATTTTTACCAACAATTTAAAAAAGAAAGAAAATGCTGCAATAAAGGGCAGCATTATTTTTAAAATTGTAAGTTTTTAAATGCTTGCCCAGAATTAATGGATTGAAGAACCAGTGAAAATGACCAGGATAATTTTAAATAAGTGGAAAGCCCATCTTTACATAAATTAAGAGAAATAGCGAGTTCTGATGCATAAATTAGTGGTAACGAATTGAACAAAGATGAGTGTGGAAGAAGATGTGGGAGGAGCAGATCAAAGAAAAAAACTGCAAGTGCACTTTTCCAAGAGAAGAAATACATCCTGGATTGCACAGTCACAACATCTTCCTTAAAGGATTGGCAACAATTTGCACAGACTGGAGGTGGATATACTTTGTTGATTCACATTGATTATATTCACAGGGTTTCTCTGCAGTATGAAAGTTGTAATGTTTAATGAGATACTTTCTCTGGCTTAAGCTATTCAAAATTCCTTACATACATAGGACTTTCCTACACTATGAATTTTATCATGTCAGTGAGATTTGATTTGCTCCTAAAGGCTTTCCTACATTCCTTACATATATAGGGTTTCTCTCCAGTTTGTCTTGTCTGTTGTGTAATGAGGTTAGATTTCTGAATGAAAGCTTTCCCACATCCATGACATTCATTGGGTTTCTCTTCAGAATATATTCTCAGATGGTGAATGAGGTTTTCTTTCTGGTTGAAGTCATTTCCACATTCACTGCATACATAGTGTTTTTCTCCAGAATGAATGCTCTGATGTTTAATGAAATATTGCTTTTGCCTGAAGGCTTTTGTGCAAATTTTACATTTTTTTGTTTCTTTCCAATATGAGTTTTTTCATGTTCTGTGAGGTTTGATTTGTACCTAAAGGCTTTTTCACGTGCCTTACATGCATAGGGTTTTTTGCAGTAGAAAATCTCTTGTATCTGAAATTTGACATTTGAATTAAAGCTTTCCCACATATATATGATTTCACTTCAGTAAGAATTTTCTGATGAATAAAGAGCTTCCCCATCAGGTTGAAAACATTCCCACATGTATGACATTTCTATCATTGTTCCCTTGTATGGCTTTTAAAATGAGGAGTAAAAAATGACTGTAAAGAGCAGCCTACATTCAGGATACTCTTATGGTTCCTCTCTAGTTTGAATTTTCTCATATTCCATGAGGTTTTGTTTCAGATGGAAGCATTCCCATCTTCATTACAATAGTATCTAATGTATGAATGTTTCATGCTCAATGAGATTTAATGCCTGGTGAAGGATTTCCAATATTCCTTAAATATACAGGGTTTTACTCCTGAATGTTTATTTGATGTGACTCTGGCCTTCCCAAATTCATGAAATACCAAATGGTTTCTCTGATGGATTAATTCTCAGTTATCTCATGAGGTTGAATTTTCAAGGAAACTTCACACTCATTACAGTTAAAGGGAGGACTTCCATGTGGGGAAAACTGGCAAAACTCATTATCTTAATCCTTTTTCCTTACATGGATTCCCTCATGCTTAGGTAAGCATGATGCAAATTCCTTCCAAGTGATGTTACATTCATAGAAGTGTAATTTTGAGGACATAATGCTTGTGGTCAGAGAAAAGTTTTTCCCAACTTTCTTACATTCTCTTCCTTCATATTAAGTCTGTACTGTTGTGGAAGTGGATATAGCTTCACTCACAAGCCTTTTGTTATGTGGTTCTTTCTGCTTCTTAAAGTCCTATGCTTCTTCATAGTTTGTGTGGTGCACCAAAAACAGTGCTTAGAGGGATATTTATAGCATTGAATGCATTCATTAGAAAAGAGGAAATATCCAATATCAATCAACTAAGTGTCCAATTTGGAAAGTGCAACCATATCTCATTTTTATTTGTTCTATCATTCATGGCTCTTGCTTCAAATGAGCATCACATCCAGTTTGGTGACTTCATATCTAGGAAATTGGGAATTGATACAGTACTTTATTAATGATGGGGACAAAACAACACTCCATAAATCAATCCTGGAACATTCAGGCTTCTGAAGGATAAGAAAGCTACAGCTTCCAAAGATGCACAAGTAAGGTGGCCCCAGAACAAAGGTGAAAATGGCAACCCAGGAAATCCTTTACACTTTGTTTAGGACTGACTATTTCAATTCAAAATTTTCCTCCTATTTATTTAGATGAGAAGTACTATTTAATTTTCTGTAAAGTTTACCATGGAAATTAAAACACTTTTGCTTGCCTTCCCAAATCTGCACTTATTATTTGTTATTGACTTGCCAAATAATGTTTTTTTTTTTTTTTTTAATTATGGGTAAAAATCAAAATTCTCACAATACATACGAACATTTGCAAAATGATATATAAATATATATGCATATATGTGTATTTGCTTACAAAAATGTTGTTTATATATATAATGGGTTTCAAAACATTTTATATCCGGTATTAGTCAGACAAAGGGGTGCTGATGCACAATGCCAGAAATCTCTTGGACTTTATAAAGCCTATTTATTTGGAGCTGAAGCTTCCAGTTACCAGTCCATAAAGCATGTTTCTACCTTAACCAAAGTCTGTTACACGGTCTTGGAGCAAGACAGCTGCTGACATTTGCCAGTGTTCAGGGTTATTGGGTTCCTCTCTTCCCAGGGCTGCCTTTCTCCCTGCGCTCAGCTCCACTGTTTCCTCCTCAAGTTCAGCTGTATACTATGAGGCTCTCTAAGCTTTTCCTGTCTCCACAAGGCCAAATGTGAACTGTCAGGTGAATGGCTTGTGTCTTTTCCATTGAGCCTCCTGTCATTGCTAATCAGAACTCCAACATCAAAAACTACTCCAATTCTGTCCATTGCCATGTCTTTTTATGTTTGAGACCCCACCCACCAATGGGCGGGGCTCAAATGCCCTAACAACTGTGGCCCAGTCAATGTCCTAATCAGAATTTAATCATGCCCAGATTAACAGACATCATCCCATATACATTTTTGGAACTCATAACGACATCAAACTGCTACATATCCATTTAACCAACTCATGATATATATTATTTTATGGTGTATTGGAACGCTTTATTGATATCCTATGCCACAGATATCATTATTACTTTATCGATTCAATAGTCATTTCGGTACATGAATTTAATTAACAGATATTGTTCTTCAATCCATCCTGAATCTTGAACCTTCTGAGAATAATTTTTTCTGTCTGAAGATTATTCTTTTACATTTCTTTTAAACTGAGTTGCTGATAGCTAACTTTATTTTTTCTTATCTCTAAAAATATTTATTTCACTTCTTCCTGAAGGTTTGAGATGAATTAAATCTCAGGCCCTCTACAATCTTCTCTGCTTTTGAGAGCACCCTTAGTGTTGAATTTTTCCATTCTGTTGTAAATGTAATCAGTTATTTAGAGAAAAAATTAGGGGCTTTCAGTTATACAGCCTGCTTCTGTCCCCCCCAAGCATAATCTGTGGGCTCTGGCTCTGGCAATCAGAATGATCACACATCCCTCTGAGTTACACACCTGATTCTGGAGCTAAGATTTGGTGGAGAAAGCACAGTATATTGAGTTCTTCTTGAGACATTTCTGAGACCAATGCAATGGTGATCAGCACCCCATTTTGCTCAACGATTGCCACACCCAAAGTACAGCTACTGCTTCTTGAGTTCCCATTTCTCCCAGACTTAGGAGACCCATCCTGCTCCCTAAGCTCTGATTATGCCATCATTTTCATCTTGTGTGGATGCCAGAGAAGTATGTTCTTACTAACCTATTGCTGTTTGTGTAAGCCTTTTTTATTTAGGACATTTTGCTTAGATTCAGATAAGGGAACTTTCAATTAGGGCACTTTTTGTTAGAATGCTTTAGTTTAGTTAAGGACCTCTGATTAGTTTTCAGGCACCAGGATGGACCCCAATCATTGTGCTGAAGTCCTACATAAATGGAACAGAGAAAGAGTGCTGCCATGTTTACCCTGCCATGTTGGAGAGGGCTTCAGGATCTCCTACAGCTGTGGAGAGACACAGAATCCCTGGAAGTCTGAGGGAGCGGCCAGGGGCTGTTGTCATTGATCAGCCTGAAACTATAGATATAGAGGCCAAAGGAAAAGGGTTAGGTGTGAGCAATTGTGTCTGATGGCCCATTGCTGAACACAGGGAGAAAGTGAATTGGGAAGAAAAGGCAGAGAGAGACAAGAAGGTGCAATATGTTGCCTTGGCAGGATTGTAGCAGCCACTGACCATTATTAATTTTTGATGATTCTTTGATTTGGACATTTTCACAGCCTAAGAACTGTAAGCTTTTACATTTCTTTAAAAATGAGTTGGTGCACAGTTTATGAGTTTTTACTCATCTTTAAAAGTGTTTATTTCACTTCTTCTTGAAGGTTTGAGATGAATTTAATATCAGACCCCCAAAGATCCCCACTGCTTTTGAGAGCAACTTTATGGTTGAAATTCTCCATTCTGTCATAGGGTATTCAGTTCTTTGGGGAAGAAATTAGGAGCTTTCATTTGTACACTCTCCTTCCTGCCCCCCATCCACCAGGCAAAATCTGTGCACTCTGGCACTGGGAAAAGGAATAATGGCACACATCTCTGAGTTACACACGTGATTTTGGAGATAAGATTTGGTGGAGAAAGCACAGTATATTGAGTTCTTCGTGGGACCATACTAGGGACCAGTGCATTGGTGGTCAGCACACCATTTTGCTCAGTGATGGCCACACTCAAAGTACAGCTACTGCTTCATGAGTTACCATTTCTCCCAGACTTAGGAGAACCCTCCTTAACCCTGTGCACTGGGTTAATCCACTTGTTTGAGTCTTGAGTTAACATAAGAAATGTATGTTCTTAATATCCCATTGCTGTGTGTGTCAGCCTTTTGTATATAGGACATTTTGGTTAATTTCAGATAAGGGACCTTTTGATTAGGTCACTTTTTGTTAGATTGCTTTAGTTTAGTTAAGGTCCTCTGATTAGATTTCAGGCACCAGGATAGACCCCCGTAATTGTGCTGAAATATTAGATACATGGAACACACAGAGAAAAAGTCCAGCCATGTTTACCCTGCCATGTGGGAGACGGCTTCAGGATCTCCTACATCTGCAGAGAGACACAGAAACCCTGAGAGGCTGAGGGAGAGGACAGAGGCTGGAGTCATGGAGCAGATTGAACCCGAAGACATCAAGGCCAGAGGAGAAGGGAGAGGTGTGAGCAATTGTGTCTGATGGCCCACTGCTGAGCTCAGTGATAAAGTGAGTTCAGAAGAGAAGGCAGAGGGAGACAAGCAGGCCAACATTTTGTCTTGGCAAGAGTCCAGTGGCAGCTGACCCTTGCTAAGAGCACTTTTGATGATGCCCTGATTTAGACATTTTGATAACCTCAGAACTGTAAGCTTTATCCCCAATAAATTCCAATAAAAGCCAACCTATTTCTGGTAATTTGCATTGGCAGCACTTGGCAAACTCAAACAGTTAGGGACACAGTTTTGGAGAGATGTCCTGTTCCCAAATGGCAGTGGGATGCTGTTGCCCAGTGAATTCACCTGTAAACTGTGGGTGTCTCAAGACTAGGCTGGAATGAGAACTGGCAAGATGGAGGAGGAAGTGGTATTGGCCAGCAAGTCCTACAAGACTGGGAGACAGGCAGGGGAGCCACATGGTTTGAGGAGTAATCTAAAATCACAGATGCCTCAGTATGATGCAACTGCCTCAGATAGTGGTTGGCTAGGTGGGCAGGGGCAGATGAAAGCATGGGTCCTGGGATATGGTGCAGAGAGGAGTCAGGGCACAGACGGCATACTTCCTGCTCCTGCTCCATTTGCCCTTCCCTCCTTCCCTTGGTCTCCAGTATTGGCCCTCATAGGATGCTGCTTTTACTGTACCCCTCCTGGGTCTCAGGCACAGACTCAGGTCTCCTGCTTCCAGTTCTACATTCACCTTCTCCAATCTTGGGGCAGCTAAAGAAAGAGCAATACCAAGATGAAAACTGTTGGTGTCAGGAATTAAATGTCAAAATTCACATTACAACATTGGGTAGAGCAATAATATCACCAGAATCAGAAACATTAGACCAGTGACCCTAATAAATGGTAACATAATCCCAGAAAGCCCTCGGAACTAGGGCAGACAAGTTTAGAAGTAAGGTTGTGGGATAGTTTCATGGCTGTAGAAAACCTCAGAAGTTGTAGATGCTAGATGTTTCTCAGACTAATTAAATATAAAATTTTCAATACATTTTGAAAAGAGTTGAAAATGATGCAGACCTCTTCAATCCCAGAAAAGAACGGATGGTTTGGATAGGGAGAAGCTGATGAACAGTTGAAGAAGTAAGAAAGTAACAAGTGTTCACTGCAGTCCCCAAGCCAGAGAAGGGCTGTTCTGTTTGGGAACCAAACTCTTAGAGCCCCAATGAAAACGATCATCATAAGTTGTGGATGCACAAAGGAGTTTCAGGAGAAAGCCCTGCTCAGAACTCACAGCTTCAGTTAGTGATGTGAGTCACTCTAGCAGGTCTTCACTGTGGCATAAGCCACAGGAAGTCCGTCTTCTCCTGTGGTGCTAACAGCCCTCTATCTGGACACATGTAGAGAGCAGTGTCACCTTCATATGGTCACACACATGCTCCTTGTGGTCCGTGCTCACTCCTGCTGATGGAGGCCTCCACCCATCCAGGCAGATGGGGAGGGGGGCAAGGTGATTGAGCACTTTTACTTTATGGGCAACTGTATTTGCAAATGGTGAGGGAAAGTGCCTCCCCAGTACTGTTGCAGATACAAATCAATATCTTCATATGAAACACTATATATGATTTCATTGTGTACTATTTTCATAATTTCTTTTAAATTATAGCCAAATTATCCATGCAAAGAGTAAAAAAATAATTTATATCTGTCAGTCAAATTCCTTCTCTAGGCTCAATCCCCATTCTTCCTTCCTCAGAATTATCTGCATTGGCAGATTCCTTTGTGTACACATTTCTGTTTGAAAATACATGCATTCTCCAGTTTCATCTATCCCACACCCTATCTCATTTGAGAAAAATATTGGAGTACAACTTAAGAATATAAATAAGATTTCTAACTTCTTAAAATACTTGAGATTAGGACTATATCAACTAATTATGAAAGGATCATTTCTGCTTTAATATAACAGAGAAAATTGGAATTAAGTAAAACAGGCCAGTGTAGTTCAGTGGCTGTTAAACTTGAATCCTCATCAGAATGAGGGGAAGAAACTGGAAAAATATCAATGATTGGGGTGCTTTTAAGAAAAGGCTAAAATAATGGACAGCATTATTTTTAAAATGGTAATTTCTTAAATGCTTACCAAGAATGTAATGGATCGAAGAACCCATGAAAACAACCAGGATAATTTGGAATAAGTGGAAATCCCATCTTTACATAAACTAAGAGAAATATCAAGTTCTGATGCATAAGTTATTGGTAACAAATTGAACACAGATGAGTGTGGAAGAAGATGTGGGAGTAGCAGATCTCAGAACAAACTGCAAGTGCACTTTTCCAAGCGGAGAAAGACATCCTGAATTGCACAGTCACAGTCGCTTCCTTAAAAGATTGGCAAAATGTAGCACAAACTGGAGGTGGAGACTTTTGGGATTCACATTCATTACATTCAGAGGGTTTCTCTCCAGTATGAATGTTGGAATATATAATGAGTTACTGCCTCTGGCTGAAGGTTATTCCACATTCCTTACATATATAGTGTTTCCCTTCACTATGAATTTTCTCATGACCAGTGAGATAAGATTTGCTACTTGAAGGCTTTCCTACATTCTGTACATATATAGGTTTTCTCTATAGTTTGTCTTCTCTGGCATGTAATGAGGCTTGATTTCTGAATGAAAGCTTTCCCACATCCATCACATTCAGAGTTTTTCTCTCCAACATGTATTCTTGGATGATTAATGAGGGTTTCCTTCTGGTTGAAGACTTTTCCACATTCATTGCAAATATAGGGTTTTTCTCCAGAATGAATACTCTGATGTTTCATGAACAATTGCTTTCGGCTGAAGGCTTTTCTGCATTCTTTATATTCATTTTTTTTCTGTCACTGTGAGTTTTTTTCATGTTCTCTGAGATATGATTTGTACCTAAAGTCTTTTTCACATGCCTTACATGCATATGTTTTCTTTGCACTAGGAAACCTCTCAGACCTGAGATTTAACATTTGAATTAAAGCTTTCCCATATATATATCATTTCTCTTCAGTAAGAATTTTCTGATGAATAAAGAGATTTTCTGTTAGGTTGAAAATTTCCCACATAACATTTCTATGCTTGTTCCCTGGTATGGCTTTTAAAATGAGGAGTAAAAATGATGGTAAAGAGCAGACTACATTCAGGACACATATTGTTTCTCTCTAGTTTGAATTTTCTCATATTCCATGAGGTTTTGTTTCAGATGGAAACCTTCCTATGTTCATTACAATACTAACTAATGTATGAATATTTTATGCTCAGTGAGATTTAATGCCCGGAAGAAAGATTTCTAATATTTCTTACATACACGCGGTTTTACTCCTGCATGTTTCTTTCATGTGAATCTAGCATTGCCAAATTAATGAAATCCTTAATGGCTTCTGTGAAGGATTCATTTTTTGGTATCTCATGAGGTTGTATTTCCAAGATAACCTCACACTCATTACACTTAAAAGGCAGGACTACCATATGGTTCAAACTGGTAAAACACATTGTCTTCATTCTTTTACCATACATAGATTCCCTCATGTTTAGGTAAGCATGATGCAAATTCCTTCAAAGTTAAGCTACATTCATATAAGTTTTATTTTGAGGAAACAATGCTTGCAGTCAGAGAACATATTTCCCCAACTTCTTACATTCTCTGCCTTCATCTTAAGTCTGTACTGTTGTGGAAGTGGATATAGCTTCACTCACAAGCCTTTTGTTACAAACACATTTCTGTTTGTAAATACATGCATTCTCTAGTTTCATCCATCACACGCCCTATCACATATGAGGAAAGTTTTGTAGTACAACTTAAGAATATGAATAAATTTTCTAACTTCCTAAATTACTTGAGATTAGAAGTATATCATATAATTATGAAAGGATCATTTCTAATTTAAAATACTAAAAAAAAAATGGAGTGAATTAGAAAGCAGGCTGTTGTAATTTCACGTGGAGGTAGACAGTGCCTGGAATGATACAAAGAAAGTTAGGTACCAGGGGAACTTCACTCCATGTTGAATGCAGGCATTTTTATTTAGGCTGAAGCTTCTTTTTATACTACAAAGGTGATAATAAAATATGGCGTTGTTCACTAGTTCCTCTGCTTGGTACATGAGAGCGCTGCCTCTTTTTGTGTTCCCAATCTTTCTTGGGAATTCAGAGAATAACATTTTTGTAGTGTATTCATTCTACTCTCCCTTCTCCTACTGATGTTTGCAGTATATAGTGTCCTTGGAGACATTTCCTAATGTTTATCTGCCCCAAGAATGCTTTTAAAATGCTTAAACTTTTATGCTCTTGATCTCAGCATCTTTTTCAATGATTCCCCCTTTTTTTGTTTTTGGTCCAGGGTGACTGTGCCTGTGTTAGGTTGCCCTCCTCTGAAGGTCTTACCCATCCTGGCGACCAGCCAAGCTTCATGCACCGGGATTTGAGAGTTAAGTGTTTTAAGCAGAATCAAGTTATTGGCATGGCTGGCCTTTTCAGCCCTATTAATGCAGGACAGCAGCATTTTGTGAATGCCTCCTAATACAGTTAAGAGTAGCAGACACCAATGGTCATCACAATGATGTTAGCAAATACAGAGGTTGTTTTCCACCAATGTTGGGGGTATATTTTATTTAATTGATTTGACACTAATTGCTAAATTTTGCTACTTGGAAGTGTAGTAAGTTGATTCTCAGACATGCTCAAAATCTTCTTTTGCAAATCTGTAATTTCTATAGATAAATTTATGTGATGACCTATTAAATGATTTTTAAATTTTTCTCATTCATAATGGGAATCATTGCAATGGAGAGGAGTGATACAAAAACCACTTTCATTCCAATCACACTATGAACCTAGTTTTAAATTTAGATTACATACCTGATCTCCCATTTGTGTAACAGCCATCTCTAAGTCATTAAGCCTATTGTTGATCTGCTCTCAATATATGCCTGACTATGCCATAGCTCACTAGCATTTTGATGCCAATTTCTAACTTATTGTCATGTTTGGATATTCTCATGTAGGGCAGCTCCTACCACAACAGCAGCTCTAATAAGCCCTATAAGCCCTAATACAGCAGCTAAAGTTAATGCAATTAAACGTTTGGTTCTTTTCAAGTAATGATTTAGAAAGTGCCAAAGGATAAGGTTCTCAGGGGAAGACTGCCAGCAGTGATTAAAGCAAATCCAAACCCATATTCCATGACACTGATATCCTATTTGAACTGCAGTAGAACTCTCCTGTAAAACAGAATTTGATACACAAGTGTAAAGGGAGCAATTACTGCAGAAAACCATTGTTGTTTAATGCTTGCTGTTCCTACTATCAAAACAATGGCATCCTGTACACATACTTTAAGAAATTAAGTGGATTTGCTTTTTGAACTAGTAATATTAGTTTTATTGCCTTGCCATTCAAAAATTGGCTAGTTCCCAAAAATAATTTCCAGAAATAATTTTAGTTTTGTTTAGCATCCCATAGTTATGGGATAAATCTTCCCTGATGAGCCCAATTTAGTGACATATTTATACTTATGACATCCCCAAAATTATAAAAATAATGATAGCCTTCTTTAGTTGTTTTTGTTTAATTACTAATTTTTCAACTTATGGTTGTGTTTACATTAGGTTTCATTATCCCTATAATGGCCTTATTCTTTACAATTCTATAGGAATTCTTAAAGAGCACAACCTCAGATGAAACATGGTATGTATGCCATTTATCATTTTGTACTATGATTTTGGGGCTGTGTACATGGATCAATGGATCCTATGCAGTTAGGTCATTCAAGAAAAGGAAATTAACAATAAATTTCCCTTCCTAATCAGGTTTTAGATGAAGCAAGAGAAAATGAAAAGACTGATGAATATAAACAGGGTAGGGTTTGTCCCCTCAAGTCAACAATTCTAAGAGAGGTGAATTAGTAATATAAGCCCAATATGTATAATTATGTGAAAGTGCATTTCTTACTGCTGTGGTTCTCATGGTAAGCATAGCAAGGAATAACTGTGTTAGTGTGAGATTCTGCCTTTTAGAAGTTACCTTCTTTTCTGCTTTTTGTGTTAGCTTCTTTTGCTTGTTTTTGTCTAGGTTTTAGATGTCTGGACAGGAACCAAAGCTGGTCTCTTTTATCTGTAATCATAAGAGCATAACCTTGACCGTATATCCTAACTTAACTTTGGCCTTATCCCATTGATTATTATTTTTATGCTTTCAGTGAACTAGTTGTACAATATTTGTTTCTGTATTATTGCCTGATTTTTGCCAGAAATGCTCTGCTGCTGATGTATATGATTCTGACCTTTAGCTTAAAATATTTATTGTAAATAGTTCTTGATATAATTGTTTTCTCACCTCACCATTTCCACCTTTTTTGTTTTTGCAGCATTTATAGAGATTTAACTTTTAATTTTTTATGATAATTATCCATACATTCACAGGCTTATGAAATCAGGGGATACACTGATATACTTGGCTTATTTTTGCCTAGAGTCCTGGATAAATACAAGGTAAATGTTAATAGATATTTAATTTTATAAACTTATATTGACAATTAGGGTGAGAAACAAATAACATAACTAATTAAAAGATTAAGTCAATATTGAACAAAGTTACAGAATGACAGATAAATACAGCAGTTATATATATATATATTTACCAATATTTAGCTTTTAGCTGGGATGTGTTGAAGTAGCATCTGATACTAAAGTTTTGGTTGACTGTGTTTAGCATTAATGAATTTGATACTATAGAGGTCAATTTGTGCATATTTTGCTAATTTCAGAGGAAGAGGCCAGCCTCCTCACAAAGGAACACAACACTCCCTGGGAAGTACATTTTAAGGTTTATGCATCAATCCCTGGGAGAGTGGTCAGTTCCCTGAGGGAGGAATACAACACTTGTTGAAATGCACTTTATTTTTTTTATTTTGTTACAAAACGTCCTTGATGTGCTTACTATTTTAATTTCCAATATTTTTCCTGAAATGTGAAAAGTGTTAACTGGGAAAGCGTTGGTTTGTTGATTAACAAAGATTTCTGCATGATGCTTAACTTTTAGGCTTGAACAATACTTTCTAAACCTATTTTTTTAAAAGATATTTAGTTTCAGGACTTCAAATTTAAGACAAAAGTTTTATATATATATACTTAATAAAACACTTTTATGTATAATAAACAAATGATTAAATTATTTATATATGCAATATATTTTAAAGAAGTTTTGATTGGTATTTCAGTATATTTTACATAATTCATACCTACATTAGATTATACAACAACAGACATCCAATGAATAAACGTTCATTTCTTAAGCATTTAAGAATTTTGGTAGCATCATTAGAATGACCTCAATTTTTTTATTATGTATAGTTTGAGGCATACATAAAAACAAATTGGTATTTCTTTTTGTGCTGTGGGGTAATACATTAATTTGTAATTTTATCCTTGCATTGGTTTTGTTACCAGTATAATTAGGATTGGAGCAGTTGCTTACAGTGTTGAATATAAACTTGATTTATTGTTGGCTGTTTTACAGGAAGGGGAATGTGGTCTGGCTTGACTTGTTTACAAAAATATTAAAGAAAGCTTAAGCAAGTTGTAAAACAAAGTGATAGTGACAAAACTGGATATTAATTTTTTGCAACCAACTAGCAATATTTGGGACCATTGCATGCTGCAGTGGTGTTATTTTATTTACTATAAGTTACTGTTATGCACTACCCTGGCAGTCTTTAATGGCTGCTTTCTTCTTGTAGTTATAACTAAAAGTTATGATTAATAACATTATATTTTATTTACTGTTATATTGAATCATTATTATATTTTCAGGAATTTTATACACTTTTAAAGTATTCATATGAACTTTTTGTTCATATAACTTTTTTATAAAATTAGAAAATTTATTTTAATTATACAACAGTTTTAAATATTGCATTCAACTGACATCACATGAACTTAACTATTTTTAGTATTTTACTTTTTTTAGGTAAAAGGCCAAGATATATGTGACAGTTTGAAATAAAAATTCATTGAGGTTGGTGGGCCACACTATGGGAGATGTTTGTGTTGGATGTGGTGGGAGGTGTGGGAGGTGGGCAACATGGGAATCCGAGTGGGTTCCGTATAATATTTTAGGTAATCTAAGCACCTCTTAAAATATATGTATATATATATATATAAAATAACATTTTTGTAAGCAAATACACATATATGCATATATATTTATATATCATTTTACAAATGTTTGTATGTATTGTGAGAATTTTGATTTTTACCCATAATAAAAAAAAAAAAAAAATTTCACGGTCAAAGGGACAAAATCATAAAGTCAATGAAACTTTAAAAAAAAAAAAAATCACTTTCAGGATTTGACTTTGAGAAAGCAAGTTCAAACATTGTGTTCTTTTTAAAAGTGATAAGACCTCTTTCTTCATGGGAAGGATAAGTTTAAAGTACAAGAATCCATTTTGATAAAAACAAACTTCCTTTACTGCATACTGATTTTTGAGGAGAAAAACTTTGTAAACTTTTACTAAAACAGACTACTGACATGATAAACTTTGAGAAAGAATAACACTTTAACTTTCTATTATTACATTGTTTGACATTAAAGCTTTTAAATTTTTATAGGTAGACTGCTTAAATTTTATTTAGATTTGACCATAAAAATTCCTTTTGCACAAGCCTTTTGCACTTTTATATTTATTCATGTTTTGTCCCACATTTTACTTTGTTTAATAACTAGTCATTTTATCTTAGGATAAAATGACTTTCTTTTCTTTAATAATAAAATCACATTCTATATACCTTCCATATTTAAGTTATCACAATGATTTTGGAAACTACTTCCAAGCAAATTTCTGAGAACATATAATTACCATCAACATTAAACAAACTTGTTAGAATAATGATTTAATTTGAGTATAATTTTTTTATTATTTTAAATGAATTTCCATATTAATTTATTAATATAAGCACTTATTTAATTTATGGCCATTTGAATAGAGCTTTCATAATATTCTTCATTTAAGAATTTAAGTTTACCATCCAGAGTTATCAAAATATACACTGACACTGAACAGACAAATACAAAAGAATTATGACACACTAACAGAAACATAAACCTTACTAATTTGACCTATAATTTTCACTCCTTTGGTAAGGCTGTCTTCAAGCCATCCATCATTTCACATCTTTGATTTTACTGTTTTTATGATTTTTTTTCTGGAATCTATGTTACCTGTAATATATAAGCTTGTTGTTTGAATCACTTTTGTTCATAATCAGCAATGAGCCCGGACAACTTAAACAGCCTAAATACAGTAAAGCTCTAATTTAGCATTTTATATGGATATTTAACATGTATATTTTGGATGACTACTCTTTAGGAGTACACTTATGTTAAAAGTTCAGATTACTGCGGTAAGCCTTTTAATTCCTGTTCTTAATTTTGGGTATATTCAGTGAATGACTAAAAACTTAGTTTCAGGTGAGGAAGGATCAAAAGCTGTACTGCTTTTGGTAACTGGCTTCAGTTCTGTTACAGGCTGGAGCGAACTTCTCTGTTGCTGACTAGGTAACTTTGAGCAAGGCTGGAAAATGTGCTCATATTGTTTGTCTGAAGGCCTTGAGCAGGGACCCCTTGGAAGTTTCCCGACTTATTAATGAGACTACCATTTTATGATATTTAGAATGGCATTCCTTAGCACAGTGTAACCCATTTTGGCATTTCAGGCACAAACAACTTGGTATTGAATTATTATTTCAACCAAATAGATCACTTACACTAGTTTTGGCTTGGCAATCTTTTTTCATATCTCCTGGTTTACCACATTTAAAGCAATTTAAATTAGTTACCATAGGACTACATCCCTTTATAGCAGCTGCAAGAAGGTTCATGTTATATATATTAGGCCCACTGTTTGGCATATTTTTATATAATCCTGTAAAATTCTTCCATTTGCCTTTATTGGACATAAATCCTTTTTACACTCACTGTTAGCATTATCAAAAGCCAACGTTAGAATAAGCTTTTCTTTAAGATCAGATTGAGTTACTGTCTTGTTGACTACATCTGCCAGGCTTGCTACAAATTCAGCATAGGTTTCAGTATTTCCTTGAACAATTTTTGAAAATGATTGTAAAGCCTGTCCGGGGTGGAGATTCATCACCAGGAAAATAGGCAGCACAATCGCTCTTGGACAATGGCAATATCATCATATTGAGCTTGGCGAGGAATCCCAGCCCATTGACCTGTTCCTAATATTTGTTCAGCAGTAATAGTCACTGGTGGATTTTGCTGTTGATTTCATTGTGCTACAATATTAACTTCATCAGCCCACCAAGTTTTAAATTGTAAAAATTCTGCTGAATTAAGAACAGCTTGAGCTCACAAATCCCAGTCTCAGTGTATTATTCTGTTTGCTTGTGCTATTCCTTGCACCAATTCTTGAGTATAAGGAGAATTTATATCATATTGAATGCATGCTTGTTTTAACTCTTTGATAGTGTTAGAAGGTATAGGAGCATGCTCATATTGTACACCCTCTTGGGGATTGTTACCATCTACTGGAATTTGAGTAACTGTTACTGGAAAAGTAAAAAAAAAATTGCATAGAGACTGAATTTCTTTCTCTACTTCCTTGTACTATACTTTTCATAATTGAAGAGGATGGTGTTGGCAGAAAAGCAGAAACTGTTGGAGGGTCATCAAATGTTGTAAAAAATATATCTGTATATACATTCAGATACCATAAGTTGCCAGTCAGGTAGCGGTCAGGACCTGGGTCCGTGAAAACGGTCCCGCAGATGAGGAAGAAAGAATAAAACAAGAAGAGAAACTGGGATCAGGGGACTCTCCATCCGATATGGATAGATGTTGGTTCAAAAGACAATAAATTAACTCTTGTACCTGACAGCTTAACGAGCACAGGACAAGTTTCATAAACTTCCTTTTTCTTTTTAATAGACATGAGTTAATCTGTTTTTTTCCTGTTTATTAACTTTTCATATATGTTTTCATTAATATCATCATTAGCTTGTTCTACTACAGTATTAACAATAACAATATCCATTTTAATATCTTCATTTTCATCTGATTTTAAAGGTTCAAGAGCAAGAGGAGTAAGACTATACAAAGACCATACATAACAATGTTTCTGTACAAGAGAAATGAGTTTTTGTAACTCTAAGGTCCTAAGAGATACCCCTGTATTCTTTAATAGGTTCTTCAAAACTTGGGAATAGACCTCTAACCGAGTTGACTGATTACCCTTTACCCTGATGATCAAGATTATTTGACTCACCAACAGAATGCAAGGACTGTCTGACCCAGCAGTCCTTGTTTCCAAGGCACTGATCCAGAGAAAAAACTACTCATGCACCATGTAAGTGGCCATCTGAGGTAGACAGTGCTGTGAGTGATCCAAAAGAAGAGTGGGATCAGTTGACCTCACTCCATGTGGAATGCAGACAAGTTTATTTAGGCTGAAGCTGCTTTTTATACTACAAAGCTGATAACAAAAGTAGGGTATCCTTCACTAGTTCCTCAGCTTGGTACGTGAGAGCACAGCCTGTTTTAATGTTCCCAGACAATCTTTCTTGGGAATTCAGACAATAACATCTTAGTGGATTGTTCATTCCAATCTGCCTCCTCCCACTGCAGTGCCCTTGGAGACATTTACTAATGTTTCAGTGCCAGCAAGCATGCTTTTTAAATGCATAAGCCTTTATGCTGTGGCTCTCAGCATCATTTACAACATCCAAGAGAGAAACACAAAGAGATAAAACGCATATGAAAATATGCTTGATATCGCTTGCTTTCAGGGAAATGCAAATCAAAACTACAATGAGATAGCATCGTACACCCATCAGGATGGCAGCTTTTTAAAAAATGGCAGACTTTAAGTGTTGTAGAGGATGTGGAGGAATAAGAACCTTCATCCACTGCCTGTGGGATTGTGGAATGACCCAGCCAATGTAGAGGACAGTTTGGTGGTTCCTCAGAAAACTAAGAATAGATCTTCAATATGATCCAGCAATTCCACTGCTGGGTATATACCCAGAAGAACTGAAAGCAAAGACACGAACAGATATATGTACACCAAAGTTCATAGCGGCATTTTTCACCATTGGCAAAAGTTGGAATCAACCTCGGTGCCCGTCAGCAGATGAATGGATAAGCAAAATGTGGTACATACATACAATGGAATATTACTCAGCTGTGATAAGGAATAAAGTGCTAACACACGGAATAACGTGGATGAATCTTGAAGACCATATGCTGAGTGAAGCAAGCCAGGAGTTGAAGGACGAACATTATATGACCTCACTGATTTGAACTGAGGAAAGTGAGAAGTCTCTGAGAACCATTGCCTGAAAGATAGGTTAACAAGTGAGAGAAAGAGAAAAGTAGGCTGTGAGCAATCACCATATGGACATAATCTATGGTAAAGGGATAGAGTATAGTTGCATATTGAAGGATAGGACAGATGGGTAGTGACCTTACTGGCTTTCATGTTGCAGGTTTCACAGGTGGGTAGATTAGGAAGAGCAGGTTGGAATAACCAGGATATGTAACTATGAATCTTGTCATTCCATGAGTCAAGACAGGGAAGTGTCATATGCTCCAGGGGGATTGGGAGGAAGGAACAGTTAAGATCAAATGGGGTATTTAGTGGTCATGGGAAATGGTTTTCATTACCTTACAGTAATGGACATAGGACATGGTAAATATCATCAAAAATTATTAAACTGTACTGTCTAAATTGTTAACTATCTTGTAAACCACTGACAATGTTTAGTTGCTATATTTTACTATCTGTATAACAGTTAAAACAATTCTAACATCCATAAAAACAGGTTTTAATATGGGGTGGGGAAGGAGGAGGGAGCTTGGGTATATGGGAGTAAATAGTATTCCGTGTGTGACTCTGCTGTGACCTAAAACTTTTTGAAAATTAAATGAAAATTTGGGAGACACTGGCGAATGAGAGGGGGAAAGTGATACATTACACTAGACATCTGATAACACCATGAAAAAAGGAAAAAAAAAACAATTTATTTTAAAATAATTTTTTTTGTTTTTTTCCCATTTTTTTGAATGGCCCAATCTGCTAATTATATTTTATTTTAAGTTTAGTGTTTTTTTCTTCTGAGTTTCCTTTTTCTAATACCTTGCATTTAAGCTTATAATTATTATTACTTTTACCTATTAATTGTATTTGTTTATTATATGGGCTTCATGTCCAAGGATGGTTTAGATCACAGAATGGTTACAATGGGGGCTGCAGAGGATCATTGGTGGGGGGTGTTTGTGATGGGGGATTTATGGGAGTAAGTTCATCTGAATATACATGAAAGACATATAAAATTGTTCAAATGACAAAGGGATGAGGCATGTTCATGGTGTGTAGACAATCACTCAATAAATGAGGGAATCTGAATTCCCAGCCTGGAGAGCTCTGCCACATTCTCCAAGGGAGCAGCAACAGTCCCCTGAGTGCAGGAGCATGTCTGGCAAAAGAGGATGGACCAATGATGAGTTTTTTTTTTTAACTATTTTTTATTGTGGGTAAAAATCAAAATTTTCACAATACATACCAACATTTGCAAAATGATATATAAATATATATGCATATATGTGCATCTGCTTACAAAAATGTTATATATATATATAAATATATTTAAAGATGTGCTTAGATTACTGAAAATATTTCACAGAACACCCTGGGATTCCTATTTTGCCCACCTTCCACACCTCCCACCACATCCCACACAAACATCTCCCACAAGTGTGGCCCACCACCCTCAATGGACTTACACATCCTGGGGCCTTGCCACCAAACATAGACCACAGTTCACATGATAGACCACACTCTCTCCCACAGAGTTCTGAGTGGTGTGTGCTGATTTAAAATGGCCTACATCCAATGCCACAATGGTACTCAGGACAAACTCCAAATCCCAAAGAAGCCCCTGTATTTCAACTATTCATCCCCTCCTTGCCCCAAAAGTGTCAAGTGGCCACTGGCTCCACCTCATTGTTATAATTTCTTCCATTGCTAGAATCACCATATGTCTACAACAGAATACCATCAAGTCCACTCTAGCTCATAGTACTTCCCCCAATACTGAGGGGACTGGGATGGTGATGTCCACTCCACCTCCAAGTGAGAGAGGGCTTATATCTCATGGATATGGTGGGTGGGATGATCCTTCCTGCAGATGCAGGCCCTCTCCATTCCCTGGTGGTGGGTGTCTGGGATAAGAAATTTATGGGAGTACGGTCATCTGGAAATACATGAAAGATATATGAAATTGTTCAAATCATCAAGGGATGGGGCATGGTCATGGTGGGTAGGCAATCACTCAGTAATGAGGGAATCTGAATTCCCAGCCTGGAGAGCCCTGCCATATTCTTCAAGGGGGCAACAAGAATCCCTTATTGCATGAGCAGTATCTGGCAAAAGAAGATAGCCCACTGATGGGTTCTTTTTATTGATGACTAACCTCATGAGTCTTTGCTCTTGTAATTGAAACTTAGATTACTGTTAAGGGGTGCCTAAGGGTTGCGACCTGAGAGGTTCTTTGTTACTCAAATATGGCCTCTCTCTAAGACAAACTCAGCATATGAATGCATTACTTTCCCCCAAACATGGGACATGACTCCCGGGGATGATGCTCCCTGAAAATGAGGGATAAATAGCAAGTGCGAACTGGCAATGTGATTGGAAAAAGACCTTTAATAAATGGGGAAAAGGTAAAGAGAAATGGACTCATGTGGCTAAGAGACTTCAAAGAGAGTCGGGAGGTCATCCCAGAGGTAACGCTTATGGACACCTCAGTAGGATCTCATAGAACACTAAAGTGGATATCACTCCACACAGAGTGGCTCCTCAGGGCTCTGGAGAAACCCAGGTCCTACCTAAGTGGGGATAGCCCCAGAGATTGATGCTTTATTAGTGCACTCTACTTTGGAATCTGTGCTTCTTAGAGTGATAGAGGTGGACTCAAATAACTTCTCCCTGCACATGGAGGTCCCTTATATTCAAACCTATATATGATGCTGGAGTTGTCAGGTGTACTTCCAGAGACTGGGTCCTTTGGCCTACCTATGTGCCAGCTGTGCCTGGAATCTCGATGTAGCTGCACTCCTACCCTACAGCTCAAAGGACACATCCAAGTCATGTGGTGAGGAGATGGCAATGGCTATCCCAGGGAATGGAGAGGGCCTGCAACTGCAGGCAGGATAATTCCATCCACTGTATCCATGGGATATAAGCCCTCTCTCACTGGGAGGTGGAGTGGAAATCACCATCCCAGGCCCCTCAGAATTGCGGAAAGGCCTATGGAGTAGAGTGGACTTAATGGTATTCTTTTGTAGACATATCATGATTCAAGGAATGGAAGAAATTATAAGAGTGAGGTGGAGCTGGTGGCTCCGGGATGCCTTTGGGGCAGGGACGGAAATGGCAGTTGAAATACAGGGTCTTTTTCAGGACTTGGGGTTTTTCCTGAGTGATGTTCTGTTGACAGATGTAGGCCATTTTACATCAGCATATACAGTGCAGAACTGTGTGGGAGAGAGTGTGGTCTATGATGTGAATTGTGATCTATGCTTGGTGACAATACCCCAGGATGTGTATATCCATTGTGGGTGATGTGCCACACTGATGAAGTATGTTTGGGTGGGATGAAGTGGGAGGTGATGAAGGTTGAGAACATGGGAATCCCTGTAATTTCTGTGTAATATTTAAGTAATCTAAGCAAATTTAAAAAATATATATATATGAATTACAGGCCAATTTCTCTAATGAACCTAGATGCTAAAATCCTTAACAAAATACTTGCTAATCGCATTCAACAACATATCAAAAGGATTATACACCATGACCAAGTTGGTTTCATCCCAGGTATGCAAGGATGGTTCAATATAAGAAAATCAATCAATGTAATACACCACATAAACAAACTGAAAGAAAAAAAACACATGATCATCTCTATAGATGCAGAAAAAGCATTCGACAAAATACAGCACTCTTTCCTCATAAAAACACTACAAAATATAGGAATAGATGGAAACTTTCTGAAAATGATAAAGGGTATATATGAAAAACCCAAAGCTAGCATCATTTTCAACGGTGAAATCCCAAAAGCCTTCCCTCTGAGATCGGGAACAAGACTAAGATGTCTACTATCACCACTCCTATTTAACATTGTCTTAGAAGAACTTGCACGAGCACTGAGACAAGAAAAGGACATAAAATGCATTCAGATTGGAAAAGAAGAAGTAAAAATTTCATTATTTGCAGATGACATGATCCTATACATAGAAAGCCCTGAGAAATCGACAAGTCTTCTAGAACTTATAAAGGAGTTCAGTAATGTTGCAGGCTATAAGATTAATGCTCAAAAATCAGTAGCATTACTGTACACCAATAACCAGCAAACTGAGGAGGAAATCAGGAAAAAAATACCATTTACAATAGTAAACGAAAGAATCAAATACCTAGGAATAAATTTAACTAAATATGTAAAGGATTTATATACAGAAAACTACACAACACTGATAAAGGAAATCAAAGAAGACTTAAATAAATGGAAAAATATTCCCTGTTCATGGATGGGAAGTCTAAACATCATCAAGATGTCTATCCTACCCAAACTAATCTACAGATTTAATGCAATCCCAATAAAAGTCAACACTATATTTTTTAAGGAACTGGAAAAACTAACCACAAAATATATTTGGAGAGGCAAGAGGCCCCAAATTGCCAAAGATATATTGAAAAAGAAAAATGAAGTTGGAGGTATCA
>JAKSZT010037488.1:2817-28396 GCA_026826555.1 Tolypeutes matacus
AAGACGCCCAGGTCCTACATAAGTGGTGATAGTCACAGAGATTGATGTCTTATTAGTGGGCTCTACTTTGGAATCTGTGCTGCTGAGAGTGACAGAGTTGGACTCAAATAAGTCCTCCCTGCCCATGGTACATTAGTCGCATCTATTCAAACCTATATGTGATCCTGGAGTTCTTAGGTGTACTTCCAGAGACTGGAGCCTCTGGCCTACCTATGTGCCAGGTGTACATGGAACCTCGGTGGAGCTACAATTCCTACCCTACAGCTCAATTGACTCATCCACGCCAACTGGCAAGGAGAAAACAATGGGCATCGGACATCCCAGGGAATGGAGAGGGCCTGCAGCTGCAGGCAGGATAATCCCATCCACTGCATCAATGGGATATAAGCCCTCTCTCACTTGGAGGTGGAGTGGACTTCACCGTCCCAGTCCCCTCAGAATTGGGGGAAGCGCTGTGGACTAGAGTGGACCTAATGGTATTCTGTTGTAGACATATTGTAATTCAAGCAATGGAAGAAATTATAAGAGTGAGGTCGAGCCGGTGGCCACTGGACACTTTTGGGGCAGTGAGACAAAGGGTAGTTGAAATACAAGGGGGTGGTTTGGGACTTGGGCTTTGTCCTGAGTGGAATTGCTGTGATGGATGTAGGCCACTTTACATCAGCATATACCATGCAGAACTGTGTGGTAGAGACTGTGGTCTATGATGTGAACTGTGGTCTATCCTTGGTGTCAAGGCCCCAGGATGTGTATATCCATTGGGGGGGTTTGCCACACTAATGAAGGATGTTTGTGTGGGATGTTGTTGGATGTGTGGGAGGTGGGAAACATGGGAAACCCTGTAATTTCTGTGTAATATTTACATAAACTATGCACCTTTAAAAAAATATATATATATGTAAAGAAATAATATTTAGGTAAGCTAATGCACATATATGCATATATATTTACATATAATTTCATAAATATTAGTATATATTGTGAAAATTTTGATTTTTACCCACAATAAAAAAGAGAAAAAAAAGAAAGAAAATGGTGCAAAAATGGGCAGCATTATTTTTAAAATGGTAATTTTTTAAATGCTCACTGAGAATGTAATGCATTGAAGAACCAGAGAAAAGAACCAGCATAATTTGAAATGATTGGAAAGCCCATCTTTACATAAAATAATTGAAATCTTAAGTTCTAATGCATGTGTCAGTGGTAACAAATTGAACACACATGAGTGTGGGAGAAAGTGTAGGAGGAGCACATCTCAGAACAAACTGCAAGTGCACTTTTCCTAGAGGTGATAAACATCCTGAATTGCACAGCCACAGCCCCTTCCTTAAAAGATTGGCAACAAGTTGCACATACTGGAGGTGGAGATTCATTAGAGATTCACATTCATTACATTCACAGGGTTTCTCTCCAGTATGAATGTTGTATTGTTTATTGAGATACAGCCTCTGGCTGAAGGCTATTCCCCATTCCTTACATATATAGGGTTTCCCTCCACTATGAATTTTCTCCTCATCAGTGAGATTTGATTTGCTACTGAATGTTTTCCTACATTCCTTATATATACAGGGTTTTTCTCCAGTTTGTCTTCTCTGGTGTGTAATGAGGATTGATTTCTGAATGAAAGCTTTCCCACGTCCATTATATTCTTTGGCTTTCTCTCCTGTATGTATTCTCAGATGGTTAATGAGGTTTTCCTCCAGGTTGAAGGCTTTTCCACATTTATTACATATATTGGGTGTTTCTCCAAAATGAATACTCTGATGCTTAAGGAAATACTTCTATTGCCTGAAGGATTTTCTGAATTCTTATATTCATTTTGTTTCTCTCCCCTTTGCGTTTTTACATGTTCTGGGAGATATGATATGTACCTAAAGATTTTCCCATGCCCTATATGTATAGGGTGTCTTTGCAGTAGGAAATCTCTTGTATATGAAATTTGACATTTGAATTAAAGCTTTCCCTCATATATATGAGTTCTCTTCAGTAAGAATATTCTAATGAATAAAGAGGGTTTCTCTCAGGTTGAAAACTTTCCCTCATGTATTACACTTCAATGATTGTTCCCATGTTTGGCTTTTAAAATGAGGAGTAAAAAATGACTGTAAAGAGCAGACTATATTCAGGAAACTCATATGGTTTCTCTCTCTACTTTGAATTTTCTCATATTCCATGAGGTTTTTTTTTTTTCAGAGGAAAGCATTCCCATGTACATTACAATGCTAACGAATGCATGAATATTTCATGCTCAATGAGACTTAATGTCTGGCTGAAGGATTTCCAATATTTCTTACATACACAGGGTTTTACTCCTGCAAATTTCTTTGATGGGACTATAGTTTTCCCAAATTCATGAAATCCAAAATGTTTTCTCTGAAAGAATAATTCTCAGGTATCTCATGAGGTTGAATTTCCAAGAAAACTTCACACTCATTACACTTAAGGAGAGCACATCCTTGTAGGGCAAACTGGCAAAACTCACTGCCTTCGTTCTTTTTTCCTTACATAGATTCCGTCATGCTTAGGTAAGCATGGTGAAAATTCCTTCAAAGTGAAGTTACATTCATAGAAGTGTTATTTTGAGGAAACAATGCTTGCCATCAGAGAACATATTTTCTAAACTTTCTTACATTCTTTGCCTACATCTTAAGACTGTACTGTAGTGGAAGTGGATATAGATTCACTCACAAGCCTTTGTTATGTGCTTCTTTCTGCTTCTATAATGTCCTATGGTTCTTCATAGTTTGTGCGGTGCCAGCAAAAGCAGTGCTCAGAGGGAAATTTATAGCATTGAATGCATTCATTCAAAAACAGGAAAGATCCAATATCAACCATCGAAGCATCCAATTTTGAAAATGCAACAATATCTCCTGTTTTTTAATTCTATAATTCATGGCTCTTCTTGGCTCAAATGAGCATCACATCCAGTTTGGTTACTTCATAACTTGGAAATGAAGCAGTGATACAGCACTTGATTTATGATGGGGACAAAACAACACCCCATAAATCAACCGTGTTTCCTTCATTCTTCTGAAGCATAAGAAAGGTGCAGCTTCCAAAGGTGCATGAGTAAGATTGCTGCAGAACAAAGGCCAAATTGGCAACCCAGGAAATCTTGAAGACTTTGTTTGCACTGACAATTTTTGCTCAATTTTTTTTCTATTTATTTGGATGAGATGCACTATTTAATATTTTTTAAAGTTTACTGAGGATATTATAACATTTTTGCTTCCCTTGCCAAATCTGCACTTATTATTTGTTATTGGTTTGCCAAATAATATATTTTTAAACATTTTATATCCTGTATTAGACAGCCAAAGGGGTGCTGATGCAAAATATCATAAGTATGTTGGTCTTTATAAAGGGTATTTATTTGGGGTAGAAGCTTACATTTACCAAGCTAGAAAGCATATGATTCTTCCTTCACCAAAATCTGTTACTCCAACTTGGAACAAGACAGCTGCCAATATTGGCCAGGATTCAGACTTCTTCAGTTCCCCTCTTCTCGTGGCTGAGTTTCTCTATGGGCTCATCTCCTCTGTTTCCTCTACAAGGTCAGCTGTAGACTATGAGGCTCTCTAAGCTTTGCCTCTCTCCACAAGGCCAGCTGTGAACTGTCAAGTGAATCGCTTGTCTCTTTACCCCGGGGCCTTCTGTTGTTGTCCATCAGAATTCCAACCTCAAAAACTACTCCAACTCTGTCCTTTGGCCTGTCTTTTTATGTCTGAGAACCCACCCACCAGGGGACGGTCCTCAAAGCCCTACCAACTCTGGCCCATTCAACTCCCTTTTCATAACTTAATCATTCCAAGATCAACAGACCAGTTTACAAGAATATTCAAATATCTATTTTTGGAATTCATAATGATATCAAACTGCTACATATCCATTTCCTCATCTCATGCTATATATTATTTTATGGTGTATTTTAAAACTTTATTGATGTCCTAGGCCACGGATATCATTATTACTTTATCCATTCAATGGTCATTCATATATATTAATTTAATTAACAGATATTGTTCTTCAGTCCATCCTGAATCTTGAACCTTCTGGGATTATTTTCTTTCTGCCTGAAGAATATTCTTTTATATTTCTTTAAAAGTGAGTTGCTGCCTACAAACTTTATTCGATTTGCTCATCTAAAAAAGTATTTATTTTAATTCTTCCTGAAGGATTGAAATGAATTAAATCTCAGGCCTCTATGATTCCACTGCATTTGAGAGCTTCCCAAGGGTTGAATTTCTTCATTCTTTTGTAAATGTAGTCAGTTCTTTGGAGAAGAAATAGGGGCTTTCAGTTTTATAGCCTGCTTCCTACCCCCCACACACACCCCAGGCCAAATCTGTGCACTCTGGCTCTGTGGATGGGAATAATGGAACACCTCTCTGAGTTACACACCTGATTTTGGAGTTAAGATTTGGGGGAGAAAGCACAGTATATTGAGTTCTTCTTTGAACCATTCTTGGGAGCAGTGTAAAGGAAACAAGGCCACACCCATTCTCCCCAGCAGGAACCCCAAGCTTATAAAATATGTGTGGTTGTTACAAACCCAGACACCCATCCAGGCCTAATGGGGGAATGGTGGGCCCAATGGGGGAATGGCACCACTCGTGCTGGGAAAAGGTCAATCAACCCCTCTCCTGAGATGCTAACTGCAAATATCCGCTTCTGTAACTCTGCTTGCTTGCTTTTCTCAGGACCCTATATAGATATGTATATGTTTAAACCTACCAATCCTGTCTCTTGGCATGCACAGGAAAGTTTGGCGCCAATGGGAAGAAATCCTATTCAGGCTGCAGACTCCAGATTTTAGGCGTGACGCTTGTTAAGAGCACAGCCAAGCCATTAATAAAGTTTCCATTGAATTTTTCTCCTGGGATTTGTTATTTATATGCAGTGTTCCACTTCATTCTGGAGGCCCCAGCGAGATAGACCAGAGCCAGCCACCCTGAGGCCTTCAGGGAGAAAGCCTCTGAGGAACGTTCCTCAGCCCCAGTAGGTTCTCAGTCTGGGCCAGAACCTGCACAGATTATTAATTCGACCTAAAGAACTGCCAATTCTGTTCTGTTTTGGTAAGTCCGGATCCTGGGGAGGCCGTTGTGCTGCCATATGTGCCTCTACTCCCACGGCTTGGCCACTGGGTGAGACGTCACTTGGGGCCTCAGAATGGGCTCAAGGTTCATGTGTCTGGGTGTGTAGCTGCATGTCTCTCCATAAAGTTTCTGCTCAGTTTCTGTTCTGTGCTCCATTTGATTGTTACTATTGGTCAATCCTCCTCTTGTCCTAACACACCCCTTGCCTGTTTTCTAAAGAACTTTCAGGAATTTAAGAAGGCAGCAGCAGGATATGGAGCCAAGTTCCACCCAGGGACCCTCCAAACCCTCTGAAATTTGGAGTGGCCCACCTTTGCTGTGGGCTGGCCATCTGAAGGAATGATGGACTTCCCAACAGTCTACAATGTCCAGAGGGTTATCTATGGCAAACCTGGTCACCCGGACCAGATTCCTTACATTGATGTGTGGATAGATCTTCTTACAGACACTTCCAAGAAACTAAAAATTCGTCTTGTAGGACAAAGGCGCACGGCCCAGCCAGAGCCCCAAAATCCATTGAAAGCTCCTGTTAAGAACCCCAATCCTTTGGTCTTGCAAGATGCTCCTGATGAACCACCACCTTACCTACCCAACCCCCAAACTACCTCTCATCCCCCTCCATCTGTTCCCTCCCTTTCCACTACTCCAACTCCTCTCCCTCTAAACCTGTCATCAACAGACAGCCTATACCCTCCACTCCCCATACCCGCTGAAACCTCTATAACTAGCCACCCACGTATGTGAAATGGCACCCAGTATCAGCCTTGTGCAGATCCCTGCAACTTGCCTGACACAGTCCCCTTACTGCCCCTCCACCAAGCATGTCCAGGCCTGAGTGATGAAGGTATCCCATTCATGGTATATGACCCTTTTCATCTATAGAATTGTATAACTAGAAAAATTAAAATTCTCCATTCTCAGAAAAAGCACATGGCTTAATTTCTCTCCTAGAAACTATCTTTTTCACCCTTAATCCCTCCTGGGACAACTGCCAGCAACTGTTACCAGTCCTATTCACTTTGGAGGAGAGAGATCATATCAGGAGGGAGGCTGTAAAAACCATCATGGGTCAAGACGGCCAACCCTCTACTGAACATACCCAAATAGAGACTGTGTTCCCCTCTACCAGAACAGACTGAAATTACAATCAGGATCAAGGTAAGGAGGATCTCAAATGGTTTTACCAGACTCTCCGACATGGCCTTCAGGCTGCTGCCAGAAAGCCAATGAATCTTTCTAAGGTGAGTGAAACCACCCAAGGCCCTAATGAGTCACCCTCTGCCTTTTTAGAGCATCTAATGGAGCCTTAAAGAAATTACACCCCTATAAACTCTGAGTCACCTGAAAATAGGGCTATAAATATAGCATTTGTATCACAATCTGCTCCTGACATGCAAAAGATATTGTAAAGGCTAGAGGGGTTTGCATGGAAGCTATTACCTGAACTGATGGAGATGGCACAGAAAGTGTATAACAATAGAGAATATGGTGATACTCCAAAAACCAAGAAGGTGACAAAGGTCCTGCTAAGCACAATGGCGACAGAGTGCACTAGGGCCTCTTCCTCCTGTTTTCTCTGGGAACCAGAGAAAGCCAAAGCAAGGAAGACCAGGACTGCAAAAGTACCAGTGCATTTACTGCAAAGAAAAGGTCACTGGAAAAATGAATGCCCCTGACAGCAGGCAGACCCCAGGCCTGCCCAGCAGTTGCTAGGCTGATGGGACCAGGGCTCACCATGCCCCTGGGAGCCCATGGTGGAACTAACAGTTGAGGGCAGCCCTGTTAACTTCGTGGTCAATACAGGGGCTACAACTCTGCCCTAAAATTGGACCCTGGTCCCTTTAAAGCTGAACATACTTGAGATAAGGGGCCACCGGGAAGACACAGTCTTATCCCTGGACCACCACCAAGACCATTAATTTTGGATCTGGGACTGTCACCACTCTTTCCTCCTTATGCCCAAATGTCCCTACCCCTGCTGGGATGAGACTTGCTACAAAAATTGAAAGCCACCATCTCCTTCTGGGATGGTGAGGCAAAACTAATGTTTGGCGCTCAGCCCCAGACCCTCCCAGCAACCTGCCCTATCTTGGTAGAATATCTCTTAACAGGCCTTGAGACACCTCCAGCGGCTAATCAGTTGGTACCAGAATTCCAGAACCTGGCTCTGGAAGTGTGGGTTGAGAAAAACCCCCTAGGCTGTCTCAGCATCTGGCCCCCATGGTGGTGAAAGTACTCAGCACATCGCTCCTCATCTGGGTGTGGCAATATGCAATCAGCCACAAAGCCAGGAGTGGAATTCAAAAACACATCAACCATCTACTCGATGCAGGTATTCTTGTTTCTTGCCAGTCCCCATGGAACACCCCCTTACTTCCTGTGCAAAAGCTGGGGAGCACAGATTATCGGCCAGTACAGGATCTTAGAGAAGCAAATAAGAGGGTTGAAAGAATACACTCTGCTGTCCCTAACTCATACACGCTTCTGAGCCAGGCCCCTCCAAAACATACTACCTACACTGTCCTACATTTAAAAGATGCATTCTTTACTATACCTTTGGCACTGGTTAGCCAGCCCATATTTTCCTCTGAAGACCCTCGGCCTGAGGGACGTGGGCAACTGACGTGGACCATGTTTCCCCAAGGATTCAAAAACTCCCCCATCTTGTTTGGAGAGGCTCTGGGGTGAGATTTTTTCCCCTTCAGAGAGCAGCATCCAGGTGTTACCCTACTTCAGTATGTAGATGACTTCCTTCTAGCTGCACCGGACTCAGACACTTGCAAGGCAGAAACTCTCAGCCCACTCAAAGCCTTAGCAGAAATGGGATAACATGTATCCACCAAAAAGGCTCAGCTCTGCTCCCACTCCATAACATAACTTGGATACATCTTAGAAAAAAGGTAGCGGTGACTTTCGCACAACAGGATACAAGCTGTATTGGGCATCCCTAAGCCAAGCTTGAAATGACAGGTACATGAATTTCTTAGCATGGTGGGATGTTGCAGACTGTGGATCCCCAGATTTGTAGAAATTGCTAAGCCTCTTTATGCCACAATGGTGGGCATGGGAAGTGACTTGTGAACCAACAAGCAGCAGGAAGCTTTAACCAGCCTGAAGACAGCTCTGGTGAGTGCCCACACCTTTGGGTTACCTGACTTGTCCAAACCCTTTCATCTATTTGTTGATGAAAGTCAGGGGGTTGGCAATGGAGTCTTAACATAGTCCATTGGGCATTGGCACTGACCAGTTGTGTACCTCTCAAAAAAACTGGACTATGTAGTCGCCGGATGGCCCAACTGCCTAAGAGCTGTCGTGGCCACTGCCCTTTTAGTTAAGGAAGCCCCTAAGTTAACCTTTGGCCAAAGTCTAGTGATAATGGCCCGACATTCAGTAGAATCCCTCCTCCACATTCCCACAGACTGCTGGATATCTAATGCTAGAATCACGCAATATCAAGTGTTAATGTTGAACCCACCCTGTGTGTTATTCTCAAAAACGGAGGCATTAAATCTGGCCACCCTGCTCCCTGACTCTAGTGCACCCCAGTGGTCCACGACTGCTTACCCTTGCTGGAAACCATGATGAGGCTAGGCCCAGACCTCACCAATGTGCCTTTGCTGGAGGCTTCCAATAATTTCTACATACATGGCAGCAATTTTCATAAGGACAGAATCTGATACACGGGAGCAACTGTAGTAGAGCCACCCAAAACTGTCTGGGCTCAATCTTTAAGCCATGGCACCTCCACCCAATGGGCTGAACTAATAGCCTTTACACAGGCTTTATGATGGGCAAAAGACCAAATGGCCAATATTTACACAGACAGTGGCTATGCCTTTTCTACAGCCCATGTACACAGTGTACTGTACCAAGAGTGAGGATTCCTAACATCTGGAGGAAAAGAGATTAAAAATGGAGCTGAAGCCCTAGCATTATTAGAAGCCATTTGGTTCCCTGACCGAGTAGTCATTGTTCACTGCAAGGGATACCAGAAGGGAACTCCCCACAGGCTGAAGGCAACACACTAGCAGAGAAAGTCACGCAAGCCACCACCTTCCTATTTCTCACCCCTGTCCAAATGCTCCCAACAGTCCCTAGCCAGGAACTCCCAATACTACACTACTCCTCAAAAGATGTCAAGCAGGGGGAAGGTCTAGTAGCTAAAATTTCCCCAGAAGGTGGGTTAGTCCTGCCCAATGGCAGGACATATCTACCTGAAGCAGTGGGAAGGCAATTAGTCAAAAGGCTGCATGACAATACACATATGGGTGGCACTAAAGTAATAGAACTGATAAAAAGATACTTTTATTTCCCAGGTTTGTCTAAAATCAGCAAAAGCATCACATCAAGATGCGAATTCTGTGCCAGAGTAAATCAAAGAGAGGGTGCCCAAGCTCCAGTGGGAACTAGGCTCCAAGGGATTGGACAAGGGGAGCACTGGGAGATAGACTTTACTGAAATAAACTTGGGAAAATATGGGTATAGGTATCTCCTGGTGCTGGGAGATACGTTTTTGGGATGGGTGGAATCCTACCCGACTAAAAATGAAACAACCACAGGAGTAGTTAAGAAGCTGATAGCAGAAATCATTCCAAGAATTGGGCTTCCTCTTAGAATAGGGTCAGATAATGGTCCAGCCTTCATAGCACAGGTGACTCTACAATTTACTAAAGCCCTGGGTATAAATTGGAAACTGAACTGTGTATTTCAGGCCCAAAGTTCAGGATAGGTTGAAAGGATGAACCTCACCTTGAAACAAACCCTAGTCAAATTCACTCTGGAGTCTGGCCAAAACTTGGTGAGTCTCTTACCATTTGCCCTCCTTAAGGCCAGATGTACCCCCTATGTGCTGGGCATTGTGCCCTTTGAAATAATATTTATACATAAAGGCTTTTTCATATGACTTTCATGCATAGGGTTTCTTTTGCAGTAGGAAATTTCCTGTATCTGAGATTTGATATTTGAATTAAAGCTTTCCCACATATATATGATTTCTCTTCAGTAAGAATTTTTCTGATAAATAAAGAGGTTTTCTGTCAGGTTGAAAACTTCCTCACATGTATTACATTTCTATGCTTGTTCCCCTGTATAGCTTTTAAAATGAGTAGTAAAACATGACTGTAAAGAGCAGATTACATTCAGGACACTCATATGGTTTCTCTCTAGTTTGAATTTTCTCATATTCCATGAGGATTTGTTTCAGGTGGAAGCATTCCCATGTTCATTATGATACTATCTAATGTGTGAATATTTCATGCTCCGTGAGATTTAATGCCTGGCTGAAGGATTTCCAATTTTCCTTACATTCACAGGGTATTACTCCTGCATGTTTCTTTGATGTGACTCTAGCTTTCCCAAATTCATGAAATCCCAAATGGTTTCTCTGAATGATTCATTCTTTGGTATCTCATGAGGTTGAATTTCCAAGAAAACTTCACACTCATTACACTTAAAGGGGAGGAGCACCATGTGGGTCAAACTGGCAAAACATATTGTCTTCATTCTTCTACCTTACATAGATTCCCTCATTCTTAGGTGAGCATGATGCAAATTCCTTCAAAGTTAAGATACATTCATATAAGTTTTATTTTGCAGAAACAATGCTGGCAGTGAGAGAACATATATTCCTAACTTCTTATATTCTCTGCCTTCATCTTAAGTCTGTACTATTGTGGAAGTGCATATAGCTTCACTCACAGGCTTTTTGTTACAAATACATTTCTGTTTGTAAATTCATGCACTCTAGTTTCATCCATCCCACAACCTATCACATATGAGAAAAATTTTGGAGTACAACTTAAGAATATGAATAAATTTTCTAACTTCTTAAAATACTTGAGATTAGAAGTATATCATCTAATTATGAAAGGACCATTTCTGATTTAAAATACTAAGAAAAATTGGAGTGAAGTAGAAAGCAGGCAGTTGTAATTCAATGTGGAGGTAGACAGTGCCTGGAATGATCCAAAGATAGTTAGGTATCATTCCACATTCACTCCACGTGGAATGCAGGCAAGTTATTTTGGCTGAAGTAGGGCGTCCTTCACTAGTTCCTCTGCTTGGTAGGTGAGAGCGCTGCCTGTTTCTGAGTTCTGTATTTCCAGACAATCTTTCTTGGGAATTCAGACAATAACATTTTTGTGGTATGCTCATTCTGCTCTGCCTCTTCCTACTGATGTTTGCAGTATAGTGTCCTGGGAGACATTTACTAATGTTTTTCTGCCAGCAAGCATGCTTTTAAAATGCTTAACCCTTTATGCTCTGCCTGTCAGCATCTTTTCCAACAATTCCCCCTTTTTTGTTTTTGGTAAAGGGTGACTTTTCCTGTGTTAGGTTGCCCTCCTCTGAAGGTCTTATCCATCAAAGGCACCAGCCAAGCTCCATGGAGAGGGTTTGAGAGTTAAGGGTTTTAAGCCAAATCAAGTTACTGGCATGGCTGGCCTTTTCAGCCTTATTAGTGCAGGAGAGCAGGGTTTTGCGAAAGCCTCCTAATACAGTTAAGAGTAGCAGAGCACCAATGATCATCACACTGAATTTAACAAGTACAGAGGTTGATTTCCACCAATGTAGGCACGTTATTTTATTTAATTGATCTTTCACTGATTGCCAAAATTTGCTACCTGGTAGTGTAGTAAGTTGATACTGAGATATGCTCAAAATCTTCTTTTGCAAATCTGTAATTTCCAAAGATAAATTTGTGTGATAACCTATTAAGTGATTTTTAACTTTTTCTCATTCATAATGGGAATCATTACATGGGAGAGGAGTGATACAAAAAGCACTTTCATTCCAATCACACTTTGAACCTTGTTTTAAATTTAGATTATATACCTGATCTCCCATTTGTGTAACAGCCATCTCTAAGTCATTAAGCCTATTGTCAATCTGCTCTCAATATATGCCTGACTATGCCATAACTCACTAGCATTATGATGCCAATTTCTAACATATTGTCATGTTTGCATATTCTCATGTAGGGCACTTCCTGCCACAGTAGCAGCTGTAATAATACCTATAAGCCCTAATACAGCAGCTCTAATTAATCCAATTAAACCTTTGGTACATTTCATATCATGATTTAGAAAGTGCCAAAGGTTTTCGTTCTCAGAGGAAGATTGCCAGCAGTGATTCATGCAAATCAGGAGCCATATTCCATGATGCTGACGTCCTATTTGAACTACAGTAGAGCTTTCCTGTAAAAGAGACTTTGATACACAAGTGTAAAGGGCACAATTACTGCAGAAAAAACATGTTTGATTAATGATCGCTGTTCCCACTATAAAAACAATGGGATCTTGTACACATACTTTAAGAAATTAAGTGGAATTTCTTTTTAAACTGGTAGTATTAGTTTTATTGCCTTGTCATTCAAAAATTGGGCTAGTACCAAAAAATAATTTCCACAAATAATTTTTACTTTTGTTAAGTTAATGTCCCATAGTTGTGGGTTAAATCTTCCCTGATGAGTCCAATTTAGTGACGTATTTATACTTATGACATCCCCAAGATTCTGAAAATAATGATAGCTTTCATTAGTTGTTTTAATTAAATTACAATTTTTCAACTTATGGTTGTGTTTACCTTAGGTTTAGGTATCCCTATAAGGGTCCTATTCTTTACAATTCTATAGGAATTATTAAAGAGCACAACGTCAGATGAAACATGGTATATATGCAATTTATCACTTTGTACTATGATTTTGGGGCTCTATACATGGATCAATGGATCCTATGCATTTAGTTCTTTCAAGAAAAGGAAATTTTCAATAAATTTCCCTTCCTTATCAGGTTTTAGAGGAAGCAAGAATCAACAGGCCCAGGAAAATAAAAAGACTGATTAATATAAACAGGGTAGGATTTGTCCCCCCAAGTCAACAATTCTAGAAGAGCTGAATTAGTAATATAACCCCAATATGTATAATTATGTGAAAGTGCACTTCTTACTGCTGTGGTTCTCAAGGTAAGCATAGCAAAGAATAACTCTGTTAGAGTGACATTCTGCCTTTTAGAAGTTACCTTCTTTTCTGGTTTTTGTGTCCGCTTCATTTGTTTGTTTATGTCTAGGTTTCAGGCGTCTGGACAGGACCCGAAGCTGGTCTCCTTTATCTGTAATGATAAGAGCAAAACCTCGTCCATATATTCTAACTTAACTTCGGCCTTATCCCATTGATTATTACTTTGATGCTTTCAGTAATCTAGTGGTACAATATTTGTTCCTGTATTATTGCCTGATTTTTGCCAGAAATACTCTGATGCTGATGTATAATATTCTGACCTTTGTCTGAAAAAATTTATTGTAAATAATGCTTGATATAATTGTTCTCACACTTCACCATTTCCACCATTTTTGTTTTTGCAGCATTAATATATATTTAACTCTTAATTTTTAAGGATAAGTATACATACATTCACAGGCCTACTAAATCAGGGGATACACTGATATACTTGGCATATTTTTGGTTAGATTCCTGGATAGATACAAGATAAATGTTAATATATATTTAATTTAATAAGCTTATATTGACAATTAGGGGGAGAAACAAATAATATAACTAAATAAAAGATTAAGTCAATATTGAAAAAAGTTACACATTGAAAGATAAATAGAGCAGTTTTATATATATACATTTACCAATATTTAGCTTTTACCTGGGAAGTGTTGAAGTAGCAACTGTTACCAGAGTTTTGGTTGACTGCGTTTAGGATTAATGAATTTGATAGTACTATAGAGGCCAACTTGTGAGTATTTTGCTAATCCCGAGGAAGGGGCCAGACTCCTCAGGAAGGAAAACAACACTCCCTGGGCAGTAAATTTTAAGGTTTATGTATCAATCCCTGGGAGAGGGGCCAGCTCCCTGAGGGAGGAATAAAACACCTGTTGAAATGCACTTTATTTTTTTTTCCAATTTGTTACAAAACGTCCTTGATGTGCTTACTACTTTAATTTACAATATTTTTACTGAAATGTGAAAAGTGTTAACTAGCAAGGCTTTTTTTTTTAAGATTTTTTTTTTAAGATTTTCTTTATTTATTCATTTATCCCCCCCTTGCTGCTTGTGCTCGCTGGGTCAGCTAACCACACCATGCGGCCTCCCATATGGTAAACGGGAGCCCTACTGATTGAGTCACAGCTGCTTCCTGACATTGGTTTTTGATTAGCAAAGATTTCTGCATGATGCTTTACTTTTAGGATTGAACAATACTTTCTAAACCGTTTTTTTTTTTTTTTAAAGCAAAAGCCTTCTTTTATTCATGATTTGTATTTGTGATAATTTTCTAGAAAATGTTTGATGTGCCTTTTTTTTCTAGCTCAACATACTATGAAAGTTCTAGTAGGCCACTTAAATGGTACAGTTACACTTTTTTTTTTTTTTTTTATTATGGGTAAAAATCAAAATTCTCACAATACATACAAACATTTGTAAAATGATATATAAATATATATGCATATATGTGTATTTGCTTACAAAAATGTTATTTTATATATATATATATACATATATTTTAAGAGGTGCTTAGATTACCTAAAATATTATACGGAACCCACTCGGATTCCCATGTTGCCCACCTCCCACACCTCCCACCACATCCAACACAAACATCTCCCATAGTGTGGCCCACCAACCTCAATGAACTTACACCTCCTGGAGCCTTGCCACCAACCATAGACCACAGTTCACACTGTAGACCACACTCTCTCCCACTCAGTTCTGAGTGGTGTGTGCTGATTTAAAATGGCCTACATCCATTGCCACAACAGTACTCAGGACAACCTCCAACTCCCAAAGAAACCCCTGTATTTCAACTGCTCATCCCCTCCCTACCCAAAAAACTGTCAAGTGGCCACTGGCTCCACCTCATTGTTATAATTTCTTGCATTGCAAGAATCACCATATGTGAGCAAGGATCATCCCACCCACCATATCCATGGGATATAAGCCCTCTATCACTTGGAGTTGGAGTGGACATCACCATCCCAGTCGCCTCTGGATTGGGGGAAGAACTATGGACTAGAGTGGACTTGATGGTATTCTCTAAACCGTTTTTAATAAAGATATTTAGTTTCAGGACTGTTCAAACTTAAAACAAAATATTTTTATATATACTTAATAAAAGATCTATGTGTAACAAGCAAGTTATTAAATTGTATATATATATGCAATGTATTGTATTGAAGTTTTGATTAGTATTTAAGTATATTATACATAATTCATAACTACAGTAGATTATACAACAGACATCCAATGAATAAATTTTTATTTCTTAAGCATTTAAGATTCTTAGTTGCATGATTAGAATGAAGTCAAATTTTTTTTTATTTTCTATAGTTTGAGGCATAGGTAAAAACAAATTAGTATTTCCTTTTTGGGCTGTGGGGTAATACATTAACTTGTAAATTTAATCCTTGCATTGGTTTTTGTTGTTAACATTATAATTAGAATTGATGCTGTTGTTTACAGAATTGAATATAAACTTGATTTACTGTTGGCTATTTTACAGGAAGTGGAATGTGGGCTGGCTTGATTTGTTTAAGAAACTATTAAAGAAAGCTTAAGCAAGTTTTAAAACAAAGTGATAGTGACATAACTGGATATTATTTTTTTTGCAACAAACTAGCAATATTTGTGACCACTGCATGCTGCAGTGGTATTATTTTATTTTACTAAAATTTACTGTTATGCACTACCCTGTCAGCCTTTAATGGCTGATTTCTTCCTGTAGTTAACTAAAAATTATGATTAATAACATTATATTTTATTTACAGTTTTATTGAAACATTATTATATTTTCAGGAATTTTATACACTTTTAAAGTATTCATATGAACTTTTTGTTCATACAACTTTAATTGTTATAAAAATAGAAAATTTCTTTTAATTATACAACAGTTTTAAATACTTCATTTAACTGATATCACATGAATTTAACTATTTTTAGTATTTTACTTGTTTTTTAGGTAAAAGACCAAGTTATTCATGACATTTTGAAATAAAAGCTATCTTTCAGGATTTGACATTGAGAAAGCAGGTTCAAACATTGTGTTCCTTTTAAAAGTGATAAGACATGTTTCTTCATGGACATAAGGTTAAAGTACAAGAAGCTATTTTGATAAAACAGACTTCCTTTATTGTATACTGATTTTGAGGAGAAAACGTTTGTAAACTTTTACTAAAAGAGACTACTAACTTGGCAAACTTTGAGAAAGAATAAAATATTAACATTATATTATTACATTGTTTGACATTAAAGCTTTTAAATTTTTATAGATTGCGTAAATTTTACTTAGCTTTGACAACAAAAATTCCTTTTTCACAAGCCTTTTGCAATTTTATATTTATTCAGGTTTTGTCCCACATTTTACTTTGTTTTAATAACTAGTTATTTTATCTTAGGATAAAATGACTTTCTTTTCTTTAATAATAAAAGCACATTCTATATACCTTCCATACTTAAGTTACCACAATGATTTTAGAAACTACTTCCAAGCAAATTTCTGAAAACATATAATTACCATCAACATTAAACAAACTTGTTAGAAAAATGATTTAATTTGAGTATAACTATTTTTATTATTTTAAACTAATATTCATTTTTATTTATTAATATAAGCACTTATTTAATTTTTGGCCATTTGAATAGAGCTCTCATAATAATTTTCATTTATCAATTTAATATTACCATCCAGAGGTATCAAAATATACACTGAAACTGAACAAACAGACAAATACAAAAAGAATTATGACACACTAACAGAAACATAAAGCTTACTAATTTGACCCATAATTTTCACTCCTTTGGTATGGCTGTCTTCAAGACCTCCGTCATTTCACATCTTTGATTTTATTATTTTAAGTTTTTTTCTGGAATATTTGTTAACTGTAATATATAAGCTTGTTCTTTGAAACAATTTTGTTCATAATCAGCAACCAGCCAGGACAACTTAAACAGCCTAAATACAGCTAAGTGCTAATTTAGCAGTTTATATAGATATTTAACATGTATATTTTGGATTACTACTCATTAGGAGTACACTTAGGCTCAAAGTTCAGATTACTGCGGTAGGCCTTTTAATTCCTGTTCTTAATTTTGGGTATACTCAGTGAAGGACTAATAAACTTAGATTCAGCTGAGGAAGGATTGCCAGCTGTACCGCTTTTGGTAACTGCCTTAAGTTCTGTTACAGGCTGGAGTGGACTGCTCTGTTGCTGACTAGGTAAATTTGAGCAAGGCTGGGAAATGTGCTCATATTGTTTGACTGAGGGCCTTGAGCAAGGCCCGCTTGGAAGTTTCCTGACTTATTAATGAGATTACCATTTTTCTGATATTTCGAATGGCATTCCTTGGCACAGTGTAACACTTTTTGGCATTTCAGACACATACGACTTGGTATTGACTTATTGTTGCTGCAAAATGGAGCTCTTACACTAGTTTTGGTTTGGCAATCTTTTTCTCATATCACCTGATTTCCCACATTCAAAGCAATTGAATTAGTAATCATAGGACTATCTCCCTTTAGAGCAGCTGCAAGAAGGTTCATGTTATACATATTAGGCCCACTGTTTTGGCATAGTTTTATGTAATCCTGAAAAGTTCTTCCATTTGCCTTGATCAGACATAAAGCCTTTTTACAGTCACTGTTAGCATAATCAAAAGCCAACATCAGAATAAGCATTTCTTAAGATCAGATTGAGTTACTGTCTTGTTGACTACATCTGCCAGCATTGCTACACATTCAGCATAGGGTTCAGTATTTCCTTGAACAATTTTTGAAAATGATTTTACAGCCTGTCCAGGGGTGGAGATTCATCACAAGGGAGCTAGGTAGCAAAATCGCACTTCTAAAATGGCATATCATCATGGGAATCCCAGCCTATTGAATTGTGCCTAATATTTGTTCAGCACTAATAGGCACTGTTGAATCTTGATGTTGATTTTGTCATGCTACAATATTAGCTTCATCAGCCCACCAAGTTTTAATTGTAAAAATTCTGCTGAATTAAGAACAGCTTGAGCTCACAAATCCAAGTCCCAGAGTATTAATCTGTTTGCTTGTGCTATTCCTTGCACCAATTCTTGAGTATAAGGAGAATTTCATCATATTGAATGCATGCTTGTTTTAATTCTTTGATAGTGTTAGAATAAATAGGAGCATGCTCATATGGTACACCTCCTTGGGGATTGTTAGCATCTACTGGAATTTGAGTTACTGTAACTGGAAAAGTAAAAAAAAAAAATTGCATAGATTCTGAATTTCTCTCTCTACCTCCCTGTGCTATACTTTTCATAATTGAAGAGGATGGTGCTGGCAAAAAAACAGAAACCGTTGGAGCATCATCAAATGTAAAAAATGGATCAGTAGTTACATTTGGAGGTGCAGACACTGGTTCAAAAGACAATAAATCATCTTTTGAAGCTGACAGCTTAAGGATCACTGGAATACTTTCATAAACTCCCCTTTCCTTTTTATTAGACATGAGTTAATCTGTTTTTGCCTGCTCATTAACTTTCCATATATTTTTATATTAATACATCATTAGCTTGTTCTGCTACAGTGTTAGCAATAGCATTATCCATTTTAATATCTTCATTTTCATTTGGCTGTAATGGTTCAAGAGCAACAGAAATAAGACTATACAAAGACCATACATAACAATGTTTTTGTACAAGAGAAAAGAGTTTTAGTAACTCTACGGTGGTCACAGATACCCCTGTATTCTTTAACAGAGTCTTCAATACTTGGGAATGTTCCTGTCACCGAGTTGACTGATTACACATTACCCTGACAATCAAGATTATTTGACTCACCAACAGAATGCAAAGGCTGTCCGACCCAACAGTTCCTGCTTCCACAGCATTGATCCAAAGAAAAGCTTAGTGGTGCCCCATGTAGGTGGCCATCTGAGGTAGACGGTGCAGAGAATGATCAAAAGAAAGACTGGGATCAGTTGACCACACTCCATGTGGAATTCAGGAAGTTTATTTAGGCTGAAGCTGCATTTTGTACTACAAAGCTTATAACAAAAGTGGGGCATACTTCACTAGTTCCTCAGCCTGGTACGTGAGAGCGCTGCCTGTTTCTGTGTTCCCAGACAATCTTTCTTGTGAATTCAGACAATAACATCCTAGTGGTGTGTTCATTCCAATCTGCCTCCACCCACCGATATCTGCAGTATGCAGTGTCTTTGGAGACATTTACTAATGTTTCTCTGCCAGCAAGGAAGAATTATAAATGTTTAACCCTTTATGCTATGGCTCTCAGCATCTTTTCCAAAATCCAAGGAAGAAATACAAAGGGCTAAAATACACATGAATATATGCTCGATATCACTTGCTATCAGGGAAATGCAAATCAAAACTACAATGAAACTGCATCGTACTTCCATCAGAATGGCAGCTATTAAAAAAACAGCAGACTGTAAGTGTCGGAGAGGATGTGGAGGAATAGGAACTCTTATCCACTGCTGGTGGGATTGTGGAATGACCCAGCCAATGTGGAAGACAGTTTGGTGGTTCCTCAGAAAACTAACAATAGATCTTCTGTATGATCCAGCAATTCCTCTGCTGGGTATATACCCAGAATAACTGAATGCAAGCACACGAACAGATATATGCACTCCAATATTCATAGCAGCATTGTTCACCATTGCCAATAGTTGGAATCAGCCTCATTGCCCATCTACAGATGAATGAATAAGCAAAAGTGGTACATACATACAATGGAATATTACTCAGATGTAAAAAGGAATAAAGTGCTAAAACACGGAAGAACGTGGATGAATCTTGAAGACCATTTGTTGAGTGAAGCAAGCCAGGCATTGAAAGCTGAACAGTATATGTCCTGAATGATTTGAACTGTGGAAAGTGAGCAGTCTCTGAGAACCACAGGTTAACAAGAGAGTAAAAGGGAAGAGTTGGCTGTGAGCCATCATCCATATGGACATAATCTATGATAAACTGATAGAGTATAGTTGCATAATGAAGGATAGGACAGATGGGTAGTGTGACATTACTGCTTTTGGTAATACAGGTTTCACAGGTGGGTAGATTAGGAAGTGCCAGTTGGAATACCCATGGCATGTAATTATGAATATTGTCATTCCATGAGTCAAGACAGGGGAGTGTCATATGTTCCAGGGGGATGGGGTGGAAGGAACATTTAAGATCAAATTGGGTATTTAATGGTCATGGGAAACGTTTCTCATTATCTCACAGTAATGGATGGCGGACATGGTAAATATCATCAAAAATTATTAAACTGTACCATCTAAATTGTAAACTATAGTATAAACCACTGACAATGTTTAGTTGCTATGTTTTACTATCTGTATAAGAGTTATAACAATGTTAACATATATTTTTTAAAAAGGATTAATATGGGGTGGAGAAGCAGGAGGGAGTTAAGGTATGTGAGAGGCTCTAGTATTCCGTGTGTGACTTTGCTGTGACTTAAGACATCTTTGAAAATTAAATGAAAATTTGGGAGACACTGGGGAATGAGAAGAGGAAGATGTTACTTTACACTAGACATATGATAGTACAGTGATAAAAGGAAAAAATACTTTTTTAAAAAGGAATTTGTTTTGTTTTTTTTCCCGAATTTTTGAATACCCCAATCTGCTAATTATATTTTATTTTTAGTTTAGTGTTTTTTCTTCTGAGATTCCTTGTACATATCCATTGCATTTAAGCTTATCACTATTATTACTTTGTCCTAGTAATTGTATTTTGGCTTCATGCCCAAGGAAGGTTTAGATCACAGAAGGGTTACAATGGGGGCTGCAGATGATCATTGGTGGGGGGTGTCTGGGAAGGGGGATTCATGGGAGTACGTTCATCACAATATACATGAAAGGTATATAAAATTGTTCAAATGATCAAGGGATGGGTCATGTTCACGGTGAGTAGAAAATCATAACTAAATGAGGGAATCTGAATTCCCAGCCTGGAGAGCTCTGCCACATTCTCCTAGGGAGCAGCAAAAAGCCCCTCAGTGCAGGAACAGTGTCTGTCAAAAGAGTTTGACCCATTGATTGTTTCTTCTTATTAATGACTAACCTCATGGGTCTTTGCTCTTGTAATTGAAACTTAGCCTACTATTATGGGGTGCCTAAGTGTTGCATCCTGAGAGGCCCTTTGTTGCACAAATATGACCTCTCTCTAAGCCAAACTCAGCATATGAATGCATTACCTTCCCCCCAACATGGGACATGACTCCCAAGGATGAGCCTCCTTGGCAACTAGTAATAAATACCAAGTGACAACTGGTAACAGGATTGGAAAAAGATCTTGAAAAAATGGGGAAAATGTAAAGAGAAATGGGTTCATGTGGCTAAGAGACTTCAAAGAGAGTCAGGAGGTCATCCCAGAGGTAACTGTTATGCACACCTCAGTAAGATCTCAAGAATACCAAAGTGGATATCACCCCACACAGAGGGGCTCCTGAGGTCTCTGGAGACACCCAGGTCCTACCTAAGTGGAGTAGCCCCAGAGATTGATGCCTTATTAGTGGGCTCTACTTTGGAATCTGTGCTTCTGAGATTGACAGAGTTGGAGTCAAATAAGCCCTCCCTGCACATGGTCCATCAGTACCCTCTATTCAAACCTATATATGATGCTGGAGATTTCAGGTGTATGCCCAGAGACTGGAGCCTCTGGCCTAGCTATGTGCCAGCTGTGCCTGGAATCTCGGTGGAGCTGCAACTTATAGCCTACAGCTCAAAGGACAAATTCAAGTCACCTGGCAAGGAGACAATGATGGGCAATGGCCATCCCAAGGAATGGAGAGGGCATGATGCTGCAGGCAGGATAATCCCATCCACTGTATCCATGGGATATAAGCCCTCTCTCATTTGGTGGTTGAGTGAAAATCACCATCCCAGTCCCCTCAGGATTGGGGTAAGAGCAATGGACTAGAGTGGACTTAAGGGTAATCTGTTATAGACATATCATGATTCAAGGAATGGAAGAAATTATAAGAGTGAGTTGGAGCCAGTGGCTGCTGGACACTTTTGGGGCAGGGAGGGAAAGTGCAGTTGAAATCCTGAGTGGCATTGCAGTGACAGATGTAGGCCATTATACATCAGCTTATACCATGCAGAACTGTGTGGGAGAGAGCATGGTCTACAATGTGAACTGTGATCTATGCTTGGTGACAAAGCCCCAGGATGTGTATATCCATTGCGGTTGATGTACCACACTGATGAAGGATGTTGGGTGGGATGAAGTGGGAGGTGATGAAGGTGGGGAACATGGGATTTGCTATAATTTCTGTGTAATATTTAGGTAATCTAAGCAACATATATATATATATATATATACACACACACCATTTATGTAAGCAAATGCACATATGTGCATATATATTAATATATCTCTTTACAAATATTAATATGTATTGTGAAAATTTTGATTCTTACCAACAATTTAAAAAAGAAAGAAAATGCTGCAATAAAGGGCAGCATTATTTTTAAAATGGTAAGTTTTTAAATGCTTGCCCAGAATGTAATGGATTGAAGAACCAGTGAAAATGACCAGGATAATTTTAAATAAGTGGAAAGCCCATCTTTACATAAACTAAGAGAAATAGCGAGTTCTGATGCATAAATTAGTGGTAACGAATTGAACAAAGATGAGTGTGGAAGAAGATGTGGGAGGAGCAGATCAAAGAAAAAAACTGCAAGTGCACTTTTCCAAGAGAAGAAATACATCCTGGATTGCACAATCACAACGTCTTCCTTAAAGGATTGGCAACAATTTGCACAGACTGGAGGTGGATATACTTTGTTGATTCACATTGATTATATTCACAGGGTTTCTCTGCAGTATGAAAGTTGTAATGTTTAATGAGATACTTTCTCTGGCTTAAGGCTATTCCAAATTCCTTACATACATAGGACTTTCCTACACTATGAATTTTATCATGTCAGTGAGATTTGATTTGCTCCTAAAGGCTTTCCTACATTCCTTACATATATAGGGTTTCTCTCCAGTTTGTCTTGTCTGTTGTGTAATGAGGTTAGATTTCTGAATGAAAGCTTTCCCACATCCATGACATTCATTGGGTTTCTCTTCAGAATATATTCTCAGATGGTGAACGAGGTTTTCTTTCTGGTTGAAGTCATTTCCACATTCACTGCATACGTAGTGTTTTTCTCCAGAATGAATGCTCTGATGTTTAATGAAATATTGCTTTTGCCTGAAGGCTTTTGTGCAAACTTTACATTTTTTTGTTTCTTTCCAATATGAGTTTTTTCATGTTCTGTGAGGTTTGATTTGTACCTAACGGCTTTTTCACGTGCCTTACATGCATAGGGTTTTTTGCAGTAGGAAATCTCTTGTATCTGAAATTTGACATTTGAATTAAAGCTTCCCCACATATATATGATTTCACTTCAGTAAGAATTTTCTGATGAATAAAGAGCTTCCCCGTCAGGTTGAAAACATTCCCACATGTATGACATTTCTATCATTGTTCCCTTGTATGGCTTTTAAAATGAGGAGTAAAAAATGACTGTAAAGAGCAGCCTACATTCAGGATACTCTTATGGTTCCTCTCTAGTTTGAATTTTCTCATATTCCATGAGGTTTTGTTTCAGATGAAAGCATTCCCATCTTCATTACAATACTATCTAATGTATGAATGTTTCATGCTCAATGAGATTTAATGCCTGGTGAAGGATTTCCAATATTCCTTAAATATACAGGGTTTTACTCCTGAATGTTTATTTGATGTGACTCTGGCCTTCTCAAATTCATGAAATACCAAATGGTTTCTCTGATGGATTAATTCTCAGTTATCTCATGAGGTTGAATTTCCAAGGAAACTTCACACTCATTACAGTTAAAGGGAGGACTTCCATGTGGGGAAAACTGGCAAAACTCATTATCTTAATCCTTTTTCCTTACATGGATTCCCTCATGCTTAGGTAAGCATGATGCAAATTCCTTCCAAGTGATGTTACATTCATAGAAGTGTAATTTTGAGGACATAATGCTTGTGGTCAGAGAAAAGTTTTTCCCAACTTTCTTACATTCTCTTCCTTCATATTAAGTCTGTACTGTTGTGGAAGTGGATATAGCTTCACTCACAAGCCTTTTGTTATGTGGTTCTTTCTGCTTCTTAAAGTCCTATGCTTCTTCATAGTTTGTGTGGTGCACCAAAAACAGTGCTTAGAGGGATATTTATAGCATTGAATGCATTCATTAGAAAAGAGGAAATACTCAATATCAATCAACTAAGTGTCCAATTTGGAAAATGCAACCATATCTCATTTTTATTTGTTCTATCATTCATGGCTCTTGCTTCAAATGAGCATCACATCCAGTTTGGTGACTTCATATCTAGGAAATTGGGAATTGATACAGTACTTTATTAATGATGGGGACAAAACAACACTCCATAAATCAATCCTGGAACATTCAGGCTTCTGAAGGATAAGAAAGCTACAGCTTCCAAAGATGCACAAGTAAGGTGGCCCCAGAACAAAGGTGAAAATGGCAACCCAGGAAATCCTTTACACTTTGTTTAGGACTGACTATTTTAATTCAAAATTTTCCTCCTATTTATTTAGATGAGAAGTACTATTTAATTTTCTGTAAAGTTTACCATGGAAATTAAAACACTTTTGCTTGCCTTCCCAAATCTGCACTTATTATTTGTTATTGACTTGCCAAATAATGGTTTTTTGGTTTTTTTTTTTTTAATTATGGGTAAAAATCAAAATTCTCACAATACATACGAACATTTGCAAAATGATATATAAATATATATGCATATATGTGTATTTGCTTACAAAAATGTTGTTTATATATATAATGGGTTTTAAAACATTTTATATCCGGTATTAGTCAGACAAAGGGGTGCTGATGCACAATGCCAGAAATCTCTTGGACTTTATAAAGCCTATTTATTTGGAGTTGAAGCTTCCAGTTACCAGTACATAAAGCATGTTTCTACCTTAACCAAAGTCTGTTACACGGTCTTGGAGCAAGTCAGCTGCTGACATTTGCCAGTGTTCAGGGTTATTGGGTTCCTCTCTTCCCAGGGCTGCCTTTCTCCCTGTGCTCAGCTCCACTGTTTCCTCCTCAAGTTCAGCTGTATACTATGAGACTCTCTAAGCTTTTCCTGTCTCCACAAGGCCAAATGTGAACTGTCAGGTGAATGGCTTGTGTCTTTTAAATTGAGCCTCCTGTCATTGCTAATCAGAACTCCAACATCAAAAACTACTCCAATTCTGTCCATTGCCATGTCTTTTTATGTTTGAGACCCCACCCACCAATGGGCGGGGCTCAAATGCCCTAACAACTGTGGCCCAGTCAATGTCCTAATCAGAATTTAATCATGCCCAGATTAACAGACATCATCCCATATACATTTTTGGAACTCATAACGACATCAAACTGCTACATATCCATTTAACCAACTCATGATATATATTATTTTATGGTGTATTGGAACGCTTTATTGATATCCTATGCCACAGAT
>JAKSZT010037496.1:0-29781 GCA_026826555.1 Tolypeutes matacus
TCCAGCAGATTAGGAAACTAAAACAAATATCAAGTCACAAAGGAATATATACAATATGATTCCATTTATATGAAGTTGACTTACCTATAACACTGAATAATTGTTAAGGGATACAAATGTTTGTATTAAAATTATTCTTCAAGCAAGTGTTTACTTCTAAGAGGTTTAAAGAACCAAAAAGGGGCCCACCAGGAATTTCAAATGAAATTGTGAAGTCTTGTTTTTTCTTAATCCAGGTGTTTATGATATCATTATTCTTCATAATTCACACGTATTTTTGCAGTATTTTTATATCTACTCTATTTTGAATAAAATGCTTTAAAATGGAAAAGAGTATTATTGTCACCATGAAAATTATCTAGCAGCTCAAGAATATATTAGTTTCTAAAAAATAGCCATTTAGAGGAGAGAAATGTGTTTTCACCATTCAAATTTTTTAAAAAAATTTTATCACTAGCAGTAAGCATTACCACCACCAACAGCTATTCTGATGTGAAGGCACAATCTTTTAAAATCATCCTGTATTCAAACCATAATTCCAAATTAGCAACAAGAAAGCTGCATTGAAATAAAGTTGAGTCTAGATAAAATTGAAATTTAAAAAATAATACAAGTGAAAAGTAAATGTGCTGGGGAAGTGGATATGGCTCGAATAGGTGGGTGCCCACCTACGACATGGGAGGTTCCGGGTTCAGTTTCTGGTGCCTCATAAAGACAAGAAACACAGTAAGCTGATGTGACAGGCTGGATGGCCAGATGGTGCAATGAGATAAGGCAACAAGATAATGCAATGAAGAGACACAATGAGGAAACACAATGAGAGACACAATGAGCAGGAGCAGAGGTGGCTCAAGCCATTAGGCACCTCCCTCCCACAGAGGTCCCGGGTTCAGTTCCTGGTGCCACCTAAAAAGACAATGCCCACACAACAAACAGACACAGAGAGCAGACAGCAAGTGCTAAACAACAAGGGGGGGGAGAGAAATAAATAAGATAAGATAAATCTTTTTAAAAGAAGTAAATGTGCCACATTGCACAATTTTACTTTGGTGATTCTATAAAAATACACAAGGCTCATTTTGACATACTGGATGATCTATGATTAGATCACCTGCAATGTGGGCTTTTTCATGCAAGGTCAGTGTTTCTAAACCAGGGGTTCTCACTGGGGGACTAACACTCAGGGAATGTTTGACAAGTTTCAGAGTAATAACTGAGGTTATTAATGATATTTAATGGACAACACCAGAGCTGCTAGATTTCCTGCAATGCTCTGGAACCCCTGCTGAAAAAGGAAATGTCCTGCCTCACACATGAATTTCTAATTTCTTATCATCCATTCAAGTCAGCCTACCTTGTTTATAATTACCTGAACCTAGAGCTTAACCATATGTTAAGTCTAGTTAGTTAGAGTATCATTCAAACCTTGTATTTTCTTATTAATCTCCTGTCTAGATATTCTATTCATTATTTGAAGTGGTGTATGGAATTCCTCCACTATTAATTGAGAATAATCTCCTTCTCCCTACAAATGTGTCAGTATTTGCTTCATATATTTTGAGGCTGTGCTATAAGGTGCATATACATCTATAATTTTTACATCTTCTTGTTTAACTGACTCCTTTATCAGTATATAATAACCATCTACATCCTTCATAACTTTTTTTATCAGTCTATTTTATATATTTGTGTATTTACCCCAGCTCTCTTTTGTTTACTATTTGGATGGTTTCTTTTCCCCATGTTTTCACTTTCAAACACTTTGTCTTTGAATTTAAGGTGAGTCTCTTGTAGACAGCAATTATCTAGGTCATGCTTTTCTATGAATTTTGTCATTCTCTTCCTACTGACCAGGGAGTTTAATTCATTTATATTTAAAGTCACTACTGAGGGAAGCAGATGTGGCTCAAGTGATTGAGCTCCCATCTACCATATGGGAGATCCTGGGTTAGATTCCTGGGGCCTCCTGGTGAAAGCAAGGTGGCCCATGGGGAGAGCTGGGCTGCACGGAGAGCTAGTGCATCAAGATAATGCAAAAAAGGAGACACAGAGGAGGGACAATGGGAGATGCAGTGAACAAGGGAGCTGAGATGGCTCAAGCAATTGAGTGTCTCTCTCCCACATCAAAAGTCCTGGGATCAGTTCCTGGTACCTCCTAAAGAGAAGATGAGAAGAGAAGAAAAACAGACACAGAGAGTGCATGGTGAAGGGACACAGAGAGCAGACAGTGGGTGCAAAAACACAATGGGGAGAAATAAATAAATAAAGATAAATCTAAAAAAAAAATAAAGTCACTACTGATAATGACAAAATCCAGCACCCCTTCTTGAATAAAAAATTTAGAAAAATAGGAAAAGAAGGAAATTTCCTCAACATGATAAAGGACATATATGAAAAACCCAAAGGCAATATCAAACTCATTGGTGAAAGACTGAAAGCTTTCCCTCTAAGATCAGAAATATGACAAGGATACCCACTATCACCACTGTTACTCAACATTGTGATAGACATTATAGCTAGAGAAATTAAGCTAGAAAAAGAAATAAAAGGCATTCAGATTGAAAAGAAAGAAGCAAAACATCTCTCAACATGCAGGATCAAATATGGCAGCTTCCTCTCTTACACATGGCTGGACCAAATATGGCAGAGCCCCCTTTGCCTGTGTGTCTCTCTCTCTGTTCTCCATCTATATAAGACCCAGTAAGAGACTCAGCCTGAGTCACACCTCACTGATGTAGTAGAATCAAAAGCCTAAAGCAATCTTATCAAGTAATCTAATCAAAGGCCCTTCAACTGAGTTTAATGCAAAGGGTACCATACCAATAGGAATAGATTAGCTTTAGAACATAATCTTTTTCTTTTAGGGATTCATAAAATGACTACAACCTGTCACACCTGGCAATCCCACATCTCAGTACATAACCAAAATAATTCAAGGCAGGGATTTGAAAGATATTTGCACACAGATGTTCATAGTGCCATTATTCAAAATTGCCAAAGATGGAAGCAATTGGAGTTTCAATAAACCAATGAATGGAAAAGCAAAGTGTGGTATATATTCACAATAGAATATTATTTAGCCATAAACAGGAATGATGTTCTGATACATACAACAACACAGATGAACTTTAAAGACATCATCTGGAGTGAAATAAGCTAGATACGAAAGTACATATATTGTATGATCTAATTCATATGAAACTCTTAAAATGAGTGAACTCAGAATCTAGAATGTGGGTTACTGGGGGATATGGTGGAGGTAGGGAATAGGGAGTTAAGGCTTAAAGTGTACACAGTTTCTCTTTGGGATGATGTAAAAGTTTTAGCAATGGTTGGTGATTATGGTACACAATATTGTGGATGTAATTAAAAGCACTGAATTATATATTTGAATGTGGTTAAAAGGGGAAGTTTTAGGTGTACATATGGTACCTGAATAATTTTTTTTTTAATTCATGGAACTGCACAACACACACATACAACACCCACAAGCTACTACTTCACACCTACAAAGGTGGCTATAATCAAACAAGCAGGCAATAACAAGTGTTGAAAAAGATGTGGAAAAAGTGGAACCCTTGTACACTGCTGACAGGAATGTAAAGCAGTTCAGCCACTTTGAAAAAGAGTGGAATAATTTATCAAAATATGAAATATAGAGTTACTATATGACCCAGCAATTCCAATTCTAGGTATATGCCCAAAAGAAATGAAACCATGTATCTACACAAAATCTTGGGCATGTGTATACCTAGCCAAAAAACAAAACAGCCCAAAAGCTCAGCAACTGAATAATAGATATATAAAACCTGGTATATCCACTCAATGGTAATAATAAGAAAGAAAGCACTGATACCATGCTAAAACATGGATAAAACTTAAATAAACAATGATAAGTGATGGAGGGACCACATACAATACAAAGTCCATTTATATGAAATGTCTAAAATAGGACACTCTAAGAAAGTAGGTTAGGAGTTCTCCTGAGCTGCGAGGGGTATACAGGGATTGTTGGGCTATGGGAGATGGCTAACATTGGCAGGATTTATTTGAGGGGGTAATGAAAACTTCTCAAATTGACTATGGTGAAAATTGCATAACTCTATGACTATACTAAAAGCCACTGAATTGTACATTTTATAGGAATGAATTTATGGGATATGGATTATTATTTCAACAAAATTACTTCAAAATGGCATATATACAGTATAATTCCATTTATATGAAGTTCAAATATAAACAAAACTAATCTATGTTGTTGAAAGTCAGAATAGTGGTAATCTTTTCTGGGAGATGAATAAAGAAGACATAATTAGAAAAAAGTACATGCAATACTTGAGGACTATGATAACATTTCATTTCTGATCTAGCTGATAATCAGAAGGGTGGGTTCTTTTCATGAAAATGTACCTCATTGTAAACTTATCATTAGCACAATCTTTGGTAGGTATAAAAGTATTTTTTTTTAAGTTTCATTTTATAAAAAAGGAAATTGATTTATACATGAATGTATCCCACTATTTCCTTTCAATTCCACATCCTGATAGAAAAATTACTGATCACCCTCCATCCACAAAAATGCTTCCCTTCTTAATTCATTTATTTCTATTACAAAGCTGAAGAAAAATTAGTATTCATCTGCAACACAAAGTGATCAAAATTATTTTGAATGAGAAATTTAAAAGAGCATTCATTACAAAAATCCATGTCAATAGGTATTATTAAATATCAAAATCATCTTTAAAACCATTTGCATAGGACATATTAAAACATAGTTACCAATGTTTGAAATATTTAATCTACTAAATTATCAATTAAAATATGCCTAAAACAACCCAACTATTAATGAATGTTTTTAAATGCAGTTGTACATACTTATTTGTTTTTTAAAAGAAAATAAGAATATATGCAAAAGAAATGCAAATATGTAATGTAGCAAGGATATTAGTAAAATGTCACAATTGTTGTTTTAAAGTTCTGATTGAAAATTTACTGACTATCAAAATGAGGTGGGAGGGAAGCAATTGCAAAAGGTAATATGCTAGTGTGTCCATACTTAGACAATTTCAGAAAAAAACTTTTTCTGTACTGTGCATTTTGTTTGGTTTATATATAGTATATATAGTGGACAAATGAGTCCTAATTTTGTAACATCTAGATGTTAAAGAGTTTGATAGTATATGACAAAGAGTTAGTAAAATTAGCTTGTTTGTATACTTTGTGCTGAAATTCTTTGGAAAGCTTGTCTTCTGTAAATGACTTTTGGTATGAATTTGTTCAGCCACCTCTAAGCATTACACTTGCCTGTACTTGTCCACTGAACTGGTGGTGGAGAAAAGGAAATGAGGAGGGAATGGTTCCAGGCCAAGATGGTCATGTTTAGGAGATACCTCAGATTATACCTTGTTATGTAAATTTTATTTAATACTATGTATGTAGTGGAAAAGTTCATTTTTATTTGAGATATCTAGTCTTTCTAATATTTTAGAAGTGCTTGATGTGCTTAAACATAGAGATAGAAGAATATTGTAAATAGCTTTTAAAAATTGGTGGGAAATTTTGTCTTTGGAAATGGAACTGTACTCTTGTTCATTGGTTTGAGGGAGGTGGGAGGGAAGAAGGTACAAAAGGTGTTTGCTAGTGTGTACTAGAAAATTTCTGATCATCCATTGCCCTGTATGTTATGTGATTTCATTTAACTTTGCTCTACTGTATATATTGTGTATATACTAGACAAATGAGTCCTAATTTTATAATATCTAGTCTCTAGATATTAAAGAGGTTGCCAATGTATGACAAAAGTAGAGTTAGTAAACTAACACATTTTGTACACTTTGTGTTAAAATTCATAGAAAGGCTGTCTTCTGAAAATGACTTTTGGAAATGAAATTGTAAAACCACATCTAAGTGACACATGTGCCTGTAACATCCACTGGGTTTGTAATGGAGAGAAGGGATGGGAAGAAATGAAGGGCTCTAGACCGGAATGTTTCTATTTAGAAGACACTTTGAAATATAACCATTGTTACATGTGTATGGTTTATTCAACACTACTGTGTATATAGTGAACATGTTTAAGTCCTTATTTGAAACATCTAGTCTTTCTAGATGTTTAGAAGTGCACAAAGTATGTTAAAAGTAGAGGTACTGAAATAACACATTGTAGACAACGTTTTGTTAATATTCATATAAAAGATCTTTTGGAAATGGAATGGTCAAACCACCTCCAGAGCAGTACATATTATGTACTGTTTCAGGGAGGAGGGAGAAGGAAGTGCCAAGGGCTCTAAGCCAGTAAGTCTGTAGTTAGACAAGATAAACCATCCTATATGTTCTGTGCATTTTGTTTTACTTTGCTGTGTATATAGTGTATATAATGGACAAATGAGTCCTAATTTTATATCATCTAGTCTTTCTAGATGTTAAAGAGGTTGCCAGTGTATGACAAGTAGAGTTAGTAAACTAATACATTTTGTACATTTTGTATTAAAATTCATAGGGAAGACTTTGTTGAAAACGACAGAATTTTATTTGTGGAAGCAAATTTGTTGAAAAAGAAAATCCCCTCTAAGCATTGCAGATGCAACCACTGAGTTGACAGAGGTCAGAAGGGGAAGGATTCTAGGCTGGAATGTTCCTGTTTAGAAGACACTTTTGGATTATATCCTTTGTTAACGTGTTGTTTATTCAGTGCTACTGTGTGTATTGTGGGCAAACTTAAGTCCTTATTTGAAGCATCTAGTCTTTCTAGATGTTTAGAAGTATACAACATATTTTAAGTAGAGAGTGTAAAATAAAATTTTAAATATGTTTTCTCTTAACATAGGAATGGCTGTGTTAGGGGAACGGGGTTGTTAAACCAGCTGTCTGGGAGCAGTGTGCTGATGGTGGGCAGGGGGGCAGGGAAGGAGGTGCACAGTGAGAGGTTCTTTGCCGGTGAGTTGTGAGACAAGTTCAGATTGTTCTCTGTAGGCATTTTAGTTATTGCTGTGTATTAAAGGACAAGTCCTAATGTCCAAAGTATGTCAAAAATAGAGGTAGTAAAATAATCCCTATATAAAGGCTCTTGTGTTAGTTTTAGGATGGACTGTCTTCTGGGAGTGACCTCTGTCAATCTACCTCTTGGAGCTGGACAGATTCCTGTACTTAGTCATTGAAATGGTGGAGAGGAAGAAGAGGAAGGGCAAAGGGAAGGGCTCCTTGGTAGTAGCTCCATGTTGAGAAGACAGTTGTAGGTTATAACCATAGTTCTAAATGTGCACTTTTTGGTAAAATACCTGTGTTGATTGTGGATACAGTTCATACTTTACTTATATCTAAGCTTTTTAGATATCTTGAGGTGACAATGTATGATAAAATGTAGAGCTAGTGAATTAATGAATTTATAAATATCTTTTTGTTAAATTAATAGAAAAGAATTTTTGACATGGAATTGTTAAACCACCTCTGAGCAGTATGCACCAAGACTTGTTCATTAAATTGGCTGCAGAGGGACAGGAGGAGGTGCAGGGGAGGGGTATATGCAGATGTGTTCATATTTCCATTTTGATGCTAACTTTTGATGTGTTAGCATACCATACACATCATATAACATAAGATGTATATACCATACATCTTGGCTATACCATAAGAAAACATTGTTAAATTATTCAATAGAAACCTACATTCTTGCCAATAATTCAATATAGATCTGATAATGTATTCTCTTAGAAGCATTATACTTATTGTACTCTGTTGCTTTATGTCTTATTTTAAATTGAGCATTATTAAAGGAGCATAATATTTGTAACTCTGCCAATATCTATAGAGGCCTGTTGCCATTTTTGTCTTAGGAAATTTTTATCCCCGAGAAATGCAGGAATATATATTTTTTCCCATGAATGAGATGTTATCATGTATTCTTGGTTATCACAATACCTCATGGCTTTGGGGCTTTGAATTGGTAAATATTCATGATGTGTGAAAAGGCATGATACATTCTATATTCTATATGTTCCTGACCAGATGAAAATGTATGCTCAGTTGTGTGTATACATGCACAGGACCTAGAAGGTGAACTAAACTGCTTGTGATTATGGGTGACTTTTGTGTTCTTTGCTTTTATTTTTCAGTTTTCTGTATTGCACAATTAAAAGTTTGAAAAAAAAAATGAATGTATGTGGGGAGTATACTAGCACATTTTTAATCTCCCTAAATTCCCACATCAAAACATAGAGAGCAACAAGAGAACAAAATCCCAAATGCATGAGTGGCTTTTACAACAAAAGTAGGTGAATCATTCATTTACAAACATAATATTTCTGTTTTTGGAATTCATAAAGTAATCTCAAACTGCCACACCATAAAACACCTATTAAATAATAATTTTTTCATGTGAATAGACATTTAGATAGAGCATGCTGCAAAATGTATGTCTCACAAACTATGTTGCCAGGTAATATTGATGGCTATTGGTCTGGATCTTTCTCATCAATACAGTAATGTGCTCAAATATAATGTATCTTAAAAATAAGAGATGTCTTCACTTAACTGTATGTTCCTCCACTGCTATTAACCAATTTTCCCCTCCTCCCCTTAATGGCAAAGTACCTAGGGCAAATGTTTTATTTTTCCTGAAACTACCTCATCTCTCATTTCTTGTAACTGGGCTTCCAATCCCATCATTAATTGTCAACCACAACCTTTACCTTCTCAGACAATCAACACATACTTTTTAATATAATAAATAAATGCATTAGTTAATTAGTCAAAGAAACAAGAAAACACTGTGATCTCTCCACTCTAGGAAAAGCTGGATTAGCTCTTAGATGAATACAGGTTAAATTCTAGACTTCCATTCTCTGTAAGCCTTTCTTGCATTAACCATTAGGCTCTCTTAATATGTTCTTATCTCACTGAATTAATTTAGGAGTTTTGTTTGGACACCTTTGATTAGTTGTTCTACAGTCTGTATCCCTTTCTACTTTTTAGTTTGTTCACTTGGCTGGGCCATGTCTAATGGCTTCTTAGTAATTTTTTGCTAAAGTCTGGGCATCTTTTTATCTTAATAGGTTTATTCTGTTGGCCAATTTCTCTCTCCTGCCTAGAGTTTTATTTTTGTTTGGCTTTGTGTTAAGGGTTTTCTTGGACACTTGGTTCCACTTTTTCTAAACCTTTAAAGCTGTGTGTATTTAACTGAAAAAATAAAGGAAGATAAAAGAAGGTTAGAAAAAGAGAAAAAATAAATACTAAAAAAGCAAAAAGCAAAAAGACAAAACAAAATAAAAGATAAGAAAAACAGGAAAAGAAAACAGAAATGAAAAATAGGGAAAAGAAGAAAGGAAAAAGGGAGGAGAAGAGAAAGAAAAGAGAGAAAAGAAACAGTAATAAAGAAGAAAGAGAAAATAAAAGAGAAACAAATGCCTCCATCTCAAGTCACAGGCTTTGACTAGGCTCCTTATCATCAGACACCTATACACACCAATCAATCACCCCATGGCCCACTTCTCCATACATACCCACATGAGGAAAGGGAAAAAATAAAGGCTTCTCTCTCAAGCCTCTGACCCTTGTCTAGTTTCCCCCTTTCTAGCCAGGTTTTCCCACTGCCAGTCACTCTTCCAGTGCTCATCTGGACCTCTCACCTGATTGCCCCATTACCTGCTGCTTCCCTAGTGCCTGTCTGGGCATTGTTACACTACCCTGATTGCATCACAGCCTGCCACTCAGCTGGCATTCATTTAGACATCCCATCACTGGCCAAATTGCCCTGTGGCCTGCCACTCCCTGGTTGCCTGGCTGGACACCACTTCATTGGATTGATCACTGCAGCTTCTTACCAGTCATCTTGTGTGTTATACCTGGCTTAGCCACCCCTCTCCAGCAGCCCTCTCTAATCATTCCTATGGCCCTGCAGCTTCCCCTAGGCCCAGCAAGCCTGCCTGCCTTTCTGCAGTTTCTGGAGGAGGCATGTGGCCTTCCATTCCCTAGTGTACTATGTTGGAGGCTTATGTGTTAGGTGGGCATATAATTAAAATGTCTTGATATTTTATTATTATTAAATGTCCTTCTGTCTGTAAAAATATTTCTTTTTCTTTCTGTTGGACACTTTCAGTTCACCTATGTGCATGTACTCAGCTTCAGTTAAGCGAGGTGCTTGTGGATGACTGGGGAAACTCTGAGTTTGATAAAGAAGGAAATTGAGATTCTCTGTCCTTGCTCCTGCTCACCTCTGCTGCTTCATCCTTCACACTACCCCCACTCCCACCACTCACATTCTCCAGAGCAGGCACAGTAAACTTCACTCATTCTCTAAGGATTTTATCTTTATTCCACCTCTGAAACTTTTCACTGGCTCTTCCCACATCCCACAAGTATCTGGCAGACATGTTTTTTACCTCAAGGACTCAACTCAGTGGTCCCTCTGACCTGGTGCCTCCTTGACCCCTAGGTGCAGGGAATTCCCCTACTCTGGTCCTGCCCCAACAAGGCACAGCCCATGTGCTGCATTTGCTTCTTTGTCTATTCCTTTATTAAACTGAAAATATTATGGCAGAACATGGATGTGTTTTGATTGCTCTTTTACTCTCAGGAAGTAGCCCAGAGCTAGATACTGAGGAAACTCACATTAAGTGTTAAAAGAATTAGTGAACAATTTATTGTAAGTAAATGAATATACCACATTCTGGGCTCTGAGTCCCTGGAGGTAAATTAGAGATATTCTGCAATCTGCCATGAAGCAGATCACAGTCTTTTGAGACTAGGTCACAATGCATCCACTTTCTGAATTGTTAACATTGTCCAGTCATGAGCATATGCTCAAAATTATAAAGGGCATATATGAAAAGCCCACAACTAACATTCAACTTAATGATGAAAGACTGAATATTTTCCCTCCAATATCAGAAGCAAAACAAGGATGGCCACTGTCATCACTCTTATTCAGCATTGTTCTTGCCAGAATATTTAGGCAAGAAAAAGAAATAAATGGCATTCAAATTGGAAAAGAAAAGTAAAACTTTGTTCACTTGCATATGATGTGATATGGGTACAAGATCAACATTCATAATTCAGTAGTGTTTCTGAGCAACTAAAATAACAACATATCTAGGAATAAATCTGAAAAAAAAAAGTAGGTGAGAAGGTATACCCATGGACTATAATATACAAGGTGGTAAGGAGAAATCACCAACAGCCTCAACAATTGAAGAGTATTATTATGTCCAAGGAAAAGAAGACAGAATAAATAGGGCAAATGACAGACCTAAAACAGTGGAATCCCCAAAGAACCAAGAGCTATTCACTGCATAATGTGTCAGGTATATCTGAGAAAAGTGGCTAAAACCAGAAGGGGATTTACCCACTTCAACAGCCAGTGAGTTCAAGGGTCTCACAGAAAATTTAACCCCTATGAACTCTTGAGAAATTGATTAGCCAGATCTCCCTCCCTGGTCAGGGTTCCACACTGAAGAAATTGCTAAGAGTGGATTCAAAACTAAGCATGACTTATTGTGATTCTAGCAATAGAAGAACTGTTGTCATTGATGTCATAACAGTGGCCACTAGAGGTTCTGGGGGGAGGGAGTGGGAAAAATAGGTGTAATATGGGGACATTTTTTAGACTTGGGAATTGTCCTGAATGACATTGCAATGACATACAGACCATTATAAATCTTCTCATAACTTACAAAATGTGTGGGACAGAGTGTAAACTACATTGTAAACTATAATCCACACTTAGTGGCAATGTTCCAAAATGCATTCATCAATTGTAACTAAATACAACACTAATGAAGGATGTTGTTAGTGTGGGGAAAATGTATGAGGGGTAGGGAGAGGGGCATATGGAAAATCCACATATTATTAATGTAACATTTATGTAATCTCAGTATCTTCTTTTAAAAAGTATATTATAAAAAATAAACTAAGCGTGAGATGGATAATAGAGACTAAGGAAAGAAAAAGTGTAAATAAAATTAGGGGAGTGGAATACAGCCAGGAAATCTCAAATATCAAGCTGCTGTACACTTAGGCTATTCATGAAAACAACTGAAAGAAGAGCTATATGAAGCTGGTAAATCTATTCTGAATCATTCTTTCTTCTAAAAATAAAAAAAAATAATGTCACATAAAAATAAGCAATAGAAAAGTACAAAGGAATGCTATTGTAAGAAACAAAGAAAAGGAGCAGAATATCAACCCTATATACAATGAAGGCACATCAAAAAGACATGTCCAAAAAAGCAATTAAAACTACAGACTGATCCTTTAAAACAAGCCAGAAGACTTTAAGGAAATCAGATAAGACACTAAAAGATAATGTAAATCATAATTAGAAGAACTTAAAAATAAGGTCACGGAACTCAGGTTTCTTATTACAAACAAGGAAAAATGCATTGCTTATTCTAAAATCCATACTTCTTATAACTTATAAATATGTTTCACTGGTTTTTTGCTATTACTTTTTGGCTATTATAATACCCTTCTGGATTAATTTTTCCTCATATTCACAAAATATCTTCCTGTTTTTACTTCAACATGGCATCTGCATGGTAAACTTTCCAAGTTCTTTTATGTCTGAAAATATCTTTATTTTGCCCTATTGTGTGATAGTTAGACTAGTAATAGAATCTAAGACATTCAATAGATATCTTCAGGTATCTACTGCTAATATCAATCTATAAGCAAATTCTATTTTCTCTCCTAAATCTTTTTTACCCTATATTTGGAAAGTTTTGCAATGATGTATCAGGATGTGGGTTTTCTTTTGTTTTGTTTTTTTGAGATTCCAGGGCCAAGGGTTGAATCTGGGACCTCACATGAGGGAAACTGGCACTCAATCACTGAGCTACATTGACTCCCTTGAGTTTCTTCATTTGATTTCTTGTTGTTTGTTTTTTCATTGTTTTTAGGAGGCAATGGGAGCTGAACCTGGGGCCTCCCATGTGGGAAGCAGGCACTCAACTGCTTGAGTCATATCTGCTCCCTTATTTTACTTTTATTCTTTCTTAACAAATGATGTAATTTTTCAATATTAAAATGTTTGTCATCTCTTTGTTTAGTCCTCAATTTTTCTAGTTTTTACATGTATCATCTATTCTGTTTCCTTTCTTTTATGAACTTTTTTCTTTTTGTTGTTTCTTTTCTCTATCCCTCTCTCATCATCATTCTGCACTTTTAATGCATTCTATATATTTTTCTCAATTCAGTTTCCCATTTCATTATAGGTACTCCATTTTTAAAATTCCTATTACTCCACTCTGCTTACATAACTTAATTATTCATTTTTTCTACATCTTATATGGTTCTTCTTCTAACTTTTACTATTATTATTGCTATTATTCTTTCTCTTTTCTAACTTCTTTTACTTTCTTTGCCCCTAATCTTTTTGCTTCAAGGGAACATAGACAACAGCAAGGAAACAACAAGAAGAACAATCTGTCAAAGAGAAAACTTAACACACACATAAAAATGGCAGCTAAATAAAACCCTAGAGCAGAGAGAGAGCTAATCAACTGAATAAACCCATTAAGATATGAAATGACCAGACATCAACAAAAAAAGTACACACCATACCAAGAAACAGGAAGACATGGTCCAGTCCAATGAACAAATTAAAAACCAGGAAGAGGTGCAGAATATCAAACAACTAATCCAAGCTGTCCAAACAAATATCATGGACCAACTCAATGAAGTGAAGGAAAATATGAATGATATTAAGAAGACACTGGGAGAACATACTGAAGAAATTATAAACATACATAAAGTGATAACCAATATCATGGTGATGAATGGCACAATCCAAGAAATCAAAAATACATTGGAAGCCCATAATGGCAGATTTGAACAGGCAGAGGAAAGAATTAGTGATATGGAAGACAGTACATCTGAAATCAAAAAGAAAGTAGAACAGATGGATAAAAAGATAGAAAAATATCTAACAGGGACTTGTAGATTTGAACCACAACACAAAACACACAAATATATGCATTATAGGCATCCCAGAAGGTAGAGAGAAGGCAAAGGGGACAGAAGGAGTGTTGGAGGAAATAATGGCTGAAAACTTTCAAACCCTAGTTTGGAAGATGGATGTACATATCCAAGAAACACAGTGCATGCACCCCAAACAGTATAAAACCCAACAGGCCTACTCCAAGACATATACTCATCAAACTGTCCAATGTTCAAGATAAAGAGAAAATGTTGAAGGCAGTTAGAGAAAAGAGAACCATCACATAAAAGGGAAGCTCAATAAGATTAAGTGCTGATTTCTCTTCTGAAACCATGGAGGGAAGAAGGCAGTGGTATGACATAGTTCAGGTACTAAAAGAAAAACTTCCAGCCAAGAATTCTCTATCCAGCAAAGCTAGCATTCAAAAATGGAGAATAGGTAAACAGAAATTAAGAGAATATGCCGATAAGAAACCTGCTCTTCAAGAAATACTAAAGGGAGTTCTGCAGGTTTAATGGGAAAACCAAGAGAGAGAGTTGGAGGAGAGTGTCAGAACAACTAAAAAGGCAAAAACAGAAATAAAAACAACATATGATATACATAAACCCAAAGAAAATATGGCTAATATAAGTAATTCCTTGTGAGTAATAACACTGAATGTTCATGGATTAAACTCACCAGTCAAGAGACACAGACTGGAAGAATGGATAAGGAAATATGACCCATCTATATGCTGTCTACAAGAAAGCCACCTTAGACCCAGAGATTCAAGGAGGCTGAAAGTGAATGGCTGGAAAACAATCTTACAAGCAATCAATAACCAAAAAAGGATGGACAAAATAGATTTTAAAAGCAAAACTATTGTAAGAGACAAAGAGAGACACTAAATATTAGTAAATGAGGTGATCTTTCAAGAAGAAAGAACATCCATAAACATTTATGCACTTAACCAGGGTGTCTCAAAATATTTGAGGTATAACACTGGAAAAACTATGTGAAGAAATAGAGTGCCTCTACAATTATAATGGGGGAATTTAATACACCATTAAAACCAGTAAACAGGACATCTCAACAGAGAATCAATAAAGAAACAAAGACTTTGAATAATACATTAGAGAATCTGGACCTAATAGATATATACAGAACACTACACCCAAATAAAGCAAGATATACATTCTTCTCAAGTACACATGGATCATTCTCAAAGATAAACCACATGTCAGACCACAGAAAAATTTTCAATGAACTCATAAAGATAGAAATTATAGAAAGTAATTTCTCTAACCACAACAGAGTGAAACTGGAAATCAGTAAGGACCAGAGAACAGAGTAGGCACAAAGATATGGAAGTTAAACAACACACTCTTAGACAAACAGTGGGTGAAGGAGGAAATCTCAAAAGGAGTAGTAACTACTTTGAAACAAATGAAAATGACAACACAACATATCAAAACTGATGGGATGCAGAAAAAGTTGTACTAAGAGGGAAATTCATAGCCATAAATGCATATATTAAAAAAGAAGAAAACTAAAATCGAAGACATAACTGCACACCTGGAGGAATTAGAAAAAGAACAACAAACTAACCCCAAAGGAAGTAGAAAGAAATATTGGAGCAAAATTTAATGAAATAGAAAATAAGAAAGCACTAGAATAAATTAAAAAACCAAAAACTGGTTCTTTATCATTAAAATTGATAAATCCTAAGCCAGACTAACAAAGAAAGAAAGAGAGAAGATGCAAATACAAAAAATAAGAAATGAAGGGGATATCACCACTGATCCCACAGAAATAAAGAGTATCATAAGAGGAAACTTTGAAAAATTATATGCCAACAAGAAGGAAAATTTAGAGAAAATGGACAAATTCCTAGAAACTCACAAGTAGCCTACATTGATGAAAGAAGAAATCGATGAACTCAACAGACAAGTCACAAGTTAAGAAATAGAATCAGGCAACAAAAACCACCCAACTAAGAATACCTGAAGAAGAGATGGCTTCATAGGTGAATCTACAGAACATTCCAGAAAGAAGTAACACTAGTCCTGATTAAACTATTCCACAGATGGAAGTAGAAGGAACATTGAACTCATTTTATAATGCCAACATTACCCTAATACCAAAGCCAAATATGCCACAAGAAAGTAAGATTGCAGACCAATTACTTTAATGAGCATAGATGCTATAATCCTCAAAAAATACTTTCTAATCACATTCAACACAGCAAATGAATTATACACCATGACCAAGTGGGTTTCATCACAGGTATGCAAGGATGGTTCAACATAAAATCAATCAATGTAATGCACCACAAAAACACATTGAAAGAAAAACATCACATGATCATCTCTATAGATGCAGAAAAAGCATTAGACAAAATACAGCACTCTTTCCTGATAAAAGCACTGCAAAAGATAGGAATAGAAGGAAACTTTCTGAACATGATACAGGGTATATATGAAAAACCCACAGCTAACATCATATACAATGGTGAAACCCTAAAAGCTTTTCCTTTAAGATTGGGAAAAAGACAAGGATGCCATCTATCACTGCTCCTATTTAACATTATCTTATAAGTACTTGCTTGAGCACTGAGGCAAGAAAAAGATATAAAAGGCATTCAAGTTGGAGAGGAAGAAGTAAAAATTTCACTATTTACAGAGGATGTGATCTTATACGTAGAAAGCCCTGAGAAATATACAACAGAGCTTTTAGAACTTATAAATGAGTTCAGTAAAGTTCCAGGTTATAAGATCAATGCACAAAATTCAGTAGCATTTCTGTGCACCAATAGTGAGCAATCTGAGGAAGAAATCAAGAAAAAAAAATACCATTTACAATAGTAAATAAGAGAATTAAATACCTAGGAATAAATTTAACTAAAGATGTAAAGGACTTATATACAGAAAACTACACAACATTGTGAAAGGAAAGCAATGAAGAATTAAATAACTGGAAGAATATTCCCTGTTCATGGATAGAAAGACTAAACATCATTAAGATGTCTATCCTACCCAAACTAATCTACAGATTTAATGCAATCCCAATAAAAATCAACAGAGCAATTTTCACTAAGTTGGAAAAACTAAATATGAAATTTATTTGGAAGGGCAAGAGACCCCGAATATCCAAAGGTATATTGAAACAGAAAAATGAAATTTGAGGAATCATACTACCTGTCTTTAAAACATAATACAGCTACAGTGGTCAAAACTGCATGGTATTGGCACAAGGACAGACATACTGACCAATGGAATCGAATTGAGAGTTCTGATATACATCCTCGCATATACAGTTATATTATATTTGACAAGGCCACCAAACCCACTCAACTGGGAGAGAATGTCCTCTTCAACAAATGGTGCTTGGAGTACTGTATATCCACATCCAAAAGACTGAAAAACACTATCTCACACCTCAAGATGGATCAAAGATCTAAATATAATACACAATCTCATAAAGACCTTGGAAGAGAATGTAGGGAAGCATCTACAGGACCTTGTAATAGGAAATGGCTTTATGAAGTTCACACCCAAAGCATGAGCAGTGAAAAAAAAATAGATAAATGGGACCTCCTGAAAATTAAAACCTTTTGCACCTCAAAGGAGTTCATCAAAAAAGTGAAAAGACAGCCTACCCAGTGGGAGAAAATACTTGGTAACCATATATCTGATAGGAGCCATATATCCAGCACATATAAAGAGATTCTATATCTCAAATATGAAAAGAAAAACAGCACATTTAAAAATGGACAAGTGATTCGAACAGACACTTCTCTAAAGAATAAAGATAAATGGCTAAAAAGCACAATAAAATATGCTCAACATCACTGGCTATTAGGGAAATGCAAATCAAAACTATAATAAGATACTATCTTATGCCCATTATACTGGCAGCTATTAAAAAAACAGAGTACTACAAGTGTTGGAGAGGATGTGGAGGAATGGGAATCCTCATCCACTGCTGGTGGGTATGTAGAATGGTCTAGCCATTGTGGAGGAAAGTTTGGCGGTTCCTCAAAAATCTAACTACAGATATGCCATATGACCCAGCAATTCCACTCTTGGGTATATACCCAGAAGAACTGAAAGCAAGGACACAAATAGATATATGCAAACCAATGTTCACAGTCTCATTATTCACTATTGCTAAAAGTTGGAATCAGCCCAAATGCCCACCAACAAATGAATGGAAAAACAAAATGTGGTACATACATACAACAGAATATTACTCAGCTGTAAGAAGGAATACAGTGCTAATACACAGAATAACATGGATGAATCTTGAGGATCTTAGGTTGAGTGAAGCAAGCCAGGCATTGAAGGACAAATATTACATGAACTCTTTATATGAATTAAGCAAATTGAGCCAACTCAGAGAGCTAGAGTCTGGAAGATAGGTCTACAGGAAATAAAAAGGGAGAGGAAGGTTGTGAGCCAGCACCCATAAGGGTAAATCTATGATAAGGTGGAAGTGAATAGTTGTGCAGTGAAGGGCCATAACAGGGAAGTAGGGATACTATTTGGTTGGGCAGTGCAAGCTTGAAAGGGGGTAGGGTGGGGAGGATGTGTTAGACAGTCCATGGAACTGGGGGGAGGGCTGGGGAGGGAGCAGGTGACCACTGGGGATTGGTGAGTACATGGGTGAAAGTACAATGCTGAGAAAACTCTTTTGGCAATATGACATGGAAGGTTTACTGGTTTAGAGTGTTGGATGGGGGCACATTTGGGACAGGGCACACCTTGGGCAGTCTTCTACAGAATGTGTGAGTGATCATTACAAAATACAATAGTTTTATTGTATTGGTAGGGGGAGACCCACATAATGAGCGGGAAAGAGTTGGACTCCCATGCTGGGGAGGCCCAATATGTTCTCAAACAGAGGGAAGGGTGTCTCTTGAGAACATGGGAAGTTCCTAATAGAGGAGGACAGACTAGTGTGTCAAGCCCTCAGTGTTGTAGCAAGTACCTATGAATCTTGATCTACAAGGAATGAAGCCTGGTGGTTGCCATGGACCCCAAGGGGAAGGGGAGAGAGGAACAGAATAGAATGCAAAGGGGGTATTTAAGGGGCAGGAGAAGTATTCTACATGATCTTCCAATGATGAATAAAGGCCATGTTAAATTTCATCAAAAATGTATAAAAGTGGAAGAACTATGGACTAGAGTGGACTTGATGGTATTCTGTTGGTGATTCTAGCAATGGAAGAAATTATAACAATGAGGTGGAGCCAGTGGCCACTTGACCCTTTTGGGGCAGGGAGGGGATGAGCAGTTGAAATACAGGGGTATCTTTGGGATTTGTAGGTTGTCCTGAGTACCATTGTGGCAACGGATGTAGACCATTTTAAATCAGCACACTTCACTCAGTACTGTGTGGGAGAAAGTGTGATCTAAGATGTGAACTGTGGTCTATGGTTGGTGGCAAGGCCCCAGGATGTGTAAGCCCATTGAGGGTGGTGGGCCACACTTGTGGGAGATGTTTGTGTGGGATGTGGTGGGAGGTGTGGGAGGTGGGCATCATGGGAATCCCAGTGGGTTCTGTGTAATATTTTAGGTAATCTAAGCACCTCTTAAAATATATATATATATATATAACATTTTTGTAAGCAAATGCACATATATGCATATATATTTATATATCATTTTACAAATATTGGTATGTATTGTGAAAATTTTGATTTTTACCCACAATAAAAAATAAATAATTTTTTTAAAAAAGTGTATGGTCTAAAATCTAAACCATAATGTAAACCATTGACCATGTTTAGTAACTATGATTCAATATTCATACATCAGTTGTAACAAATGTACCATCCACATATAAAAAAGGTTATTAATATAGAAGGGGGAAAGGGGCAGGATGTTGGTGATAGGGGAGTCCCCTATATTCTGTATGTGACGATACTGTGACCTAAAACTACTTTGAAGACAAAATCATAAAAAGTAAGACCCTGGGGAGGAAACAGAAGGAAATGCCACTGTACATACAGGAAAACAGACATTACAGTGAAGGAAGGAAAATGTGAAAAAAATTTTTTTTAATATTTTTCATTTTTTAATACCCCAATTTTTTGTTACTTTATTTTAGTTTTAGTTTTTCTAAATTATTATGTATTTTATTTCTTACACATGAAACTATTATTATTTCATTTTCCTATTAATCAAAATTGACAATATTATTGGCTTCATTTTTTAAGAGGTTTTGGGTCACAGAAAGGTTACAACTATGGCAAGGGAGGATCATTGTTGTGGGGTGTCTGTGATGGGGGATACATGGGTGGAAGTTCACTTAGGGATACAAATAAGGTATATAAATATGTTCAAATGTTCATGGGGCATTGCCACAGTGGGAAGAGATTCACACAACCAAAAGATTATTGAATTGCCATCCTGGTGAGCTCTGCCATATTCTCTAATGGAACAGCAACAATCCCCCAAGTACAGGGGCAATGACTAGGGAAGAACGATGGTCCATTGATGGGCCCTTGATATTGAAGACTATGCTTCTGAGCCTTTTGCTCTTGAATTTGCGACTTAGTCTAGTATTGTAGCATGCCTAAGAGTTACCCCCTGAGTGCCTCCATGTTGCTCAAATGTGGCCTCTAAGCCAAACAGTATATTAATGCATTACCTTCCTCCCATCATGGGACATGACTCCTGGGTATGGACCTCCCTGGCAATGAGGGATTACTACCAAGCACTGGCTGCTCATGCAACTGGGGAAAAGACCTTGAATAAAAGGGTGAAAAGATAAAGACAAATGAGTTTATATGGCTAAGATACTTCAAAGTGAGTCAGGAGGTCATCAGAGAGGTAATGCTTATGCATGCCTCAGCAGGATCTCATAGATGGCCAAAGTAGATATTACCCCAAATAGTGAAGCTCCTGAGGGCTCTGGAGACACCCAGGTCCTACAGTCATGGAAGATTGCTCCAGAGTTTGGTGACTTGCCAGTGGGCCCTACTTTGGTGTTTGTGCTCCCAAGTGAGACAGAGTTGGACTTATATGTGACTTCTCTACACAAGCCTCTTCTATCCCTTTTATTGGAACCTATAGTTGGTAGGTGTACATCCAAGACACTTGAATCTCTGGGATTTCCATGTGCTAGCTGGGCCGAGTCTCAGTGGAATTGCAACACCTACTCTCCAGTTCATTGGACTTATCCAGGACAACTAACAAGTAGGTGAGGATGGACAACCACCACACCAAGGAACCAAGAGAGTCTACAACTGCAAGCAAGAGAGTCCCATCCATCAGTCATATGGGATTGAAGCCTCCTCTCAATTAGATGGGGAGTGAGCATCACCATCCCAGAATCCTCAGGATTGGGGAATAAAATATGGACTAGAGTAGACTTACTGATATTCTGCTATAGACCAATTGTGATTCTACCAATGGCAGAAATTATATCATTGATGTGGAGACAGTGGCCACTAGATGTGCTGAAGTCAGGGAGAGGGAAAAAGAGGTGTACTATAGGGGCATTTTCATGACTTGGAGTTGACCTGAATGACATTGCAATGAAAGATACAGGCCATTATATATCCTGCCATAACCTACAGATTTGAGTAGGAGAGTATAAACCACAATGTAAACTATAATCTATGTTTAGTGGCAATGCTTCAAAATGTGTTCATCAATTGCAATGAATGTACCACAATAATGAAAGAAGGTGTTAATGTGGGGCATGGTGGGAGGTCTGGGGAGTGGGGCATATGGGAATCCCTTATATATTTTTTATGTAACATTTTATTTAATGTAGGTATCTTTTAAAAATAAATAAAAATATATTTTAAAAAAAGAGTCAGTGGGTTTATCCTTCAAAGTGCTGATTGCCTTTAAACGTCTCATTTCTGTTATCATTTTAACAGCCACTTTCCTACACACTCAATGCAGGCATGAATCCTGATTCTGGAGTTCCAGAGGGTTGCTAGTCTAGTAAGTGGTCTGTAGAAAGACAGGCATCTCATTCTTGATCAGGTTGAAAAAAAGAAAAAAAATGCCCCTTGACTGGTGTCGGAAGAAGGAATTTGGGATTCTCAGCCTCTTCTAAGTATTTCAGAACTAGGGGAGTGAGTAAGGGATCTGCCCCCATGCCAAGAAAAATGCCCAGTTTAGCAGAGCAAGTCACTTGAGGAAGATCCAAGTGAGCCATATCTATAAGCTCCCTGAAGAAACTCCCTGAAAACTATTTTGTATAATTTTAATATATATTTAAATTTCTGTTTTTATTCCTCAGGTTTGAGAGTTTTAAAAAATTCTAACACATACATAAGTTTCATAAATGCAAAGAAGAGCATGATTCCTATTTTTATTTTACATGGAAAATTATTGCATAATAAAAATAAAATGAAATTATAGGATTCTACAAATCACAAAATACTATTTCCCAATAATATTGTGTACAAATAAATATAAATATTAAACTAAAATTTCCTTAGCTAATTTATTATATCCATAAATAATTTCACTGAACAACCAAATGGTCTCAGGTTTTTTTTGCTTTTTTGTTTTTTGTTTTTTTAAATTATATATATATTTTATAAGATGCTTAGATTACATAAATGCCACAAAAATTACAGGAATTCCCATGTTCCCCACCTCCCACACCTCCCATAACATCCCACATAAACATCTTTCATTAGTGTAGCCTATCACCTGCAATGGATATACACATCCTGGGGCCTTGCCACCAAGCATGGACCATAGTTCACATTGTAGATCCAACCTTCTCCCACACAGTTCTGTGTGTTATATGCTGATGTAAAACTCCCTATATCTGTTGTTGTAATGTTACTCAGGATAATTCCCAAGTCCTGAAAAAGCACCTGTATAACAACTGCTTTTCCCTTCCCTGCCCCAAAAGTGTCCAGTGGCCACTGGCTCCACCTCACTGTTGTAATTTCTTCCATTGCTTGAATCACATTATGTCTACAACAGAATACCAATAAGTCCATTCTACACTATAGCTCTTCCCCCAATCCTGAGGAGTTTGGGATGGTGATGTCCACTCCACCTCCAAGTGAGGGGGGGCTTATATCCCATGGATAAGATGATGGGATTATCCTGCCTGCAGCTGCAGGCTCTCTCCATTCCCTGAGATGGCCATAATCCATCATCATCTCCTCACCAGGTCCATTGAGCTGTAGAGTAGGAGTTGCAACTCCACTGAGATTCTAGGCTTAGCTGGCACATGGGCAGGCCAGAGACTCCAGTCTCTGGAAGTACACCTACAAACTCCAACATCACATATAGGTTTAAATAGAAGGGACTGATGGACCATGTGCAGGGAGGACTTATTTGAGTCCAACTCTTTCAGTCTCAGTAGCATAGACCCCAAAGTAGAAACCAATAATAAGGTGTCATTCTCTGGGGCTATCACCCCTTATACAGGACCTGGGGGTCTCCAGAGTCCTCAGGAGTACCTCTGTGTGGGGCAATATCCTCTTTGGTGTTCTATGAGATCCAACTGAGGTGTACATAAGCGTTACCTCTGGGATGACCTCCTGACTCTCTTTGAAGTCTCTTAGCCACATGAACTCATTTGTCTTTACCTTTTCCCACTTTTATTCAAAGGCTTTTTCCAGTCGTATTGCCAGTTGGCACTTGGTATTAATTCCTCATTGCCAGGGAGGCTCATCCCCGGGAGTCATGTCCCAGTTGGAGGGAAGGTAAGGCAATCATATGCTGAGTTTGGCTTAGAGAGTGGTCACATTTGAGCAACAAGGAGGCTCTCAGTTGGCAACCCTTAGGCACTCCATAACAGTAGCTAAGTTTCAATTACAAGAGCAAAGACTCATAAGGCTAGTCATCAATAACAAGAACCAATCAGTGGGCCATCCTGTTTTGCCAGACACTGCCCCTGCACTCAGGAGACTGTTGCTGCTCCCTTGGAGAATGAGGCAGAGCTCTGCAGGCTGGGAGTTCAGTATTCCCTCATTTATTGAATGACTGTTTACCCACCATGACCATGCCCCATCCCTTGATCATTTGAAGACTTTTATGTATCTTTCATGTATATTCAGATGAACTTACTCCCATGAATCCCCCATCCCAGACACCCCCCACCAATGATCCTCTGCAGCCCCCATTGTAACCCTTCTGTGATCTAAACCTTCCTTGAAGATGAAGCCCATATAATAAGCAAATACAATTAATAGGAAAATGAAATAATAAAGATAAGCTTAAATGCAAGAGATAAAATACAAGGAAACTCAGAAAAAAAACTAAAAATAAAATATAATTAATGGATTGGGACATACAAAAAACAGGGAAAAAACAAACAAAAAAAATTTTAAATTATTTTTTGTTCTTTTATCACTGCATTATTGGGTGCCCAGTGTGTACCATGACACCTTCTCCCTCTCATTCCCCAGTGTCTCCCAAATTTCATTTAATTTTCAAAGAAGTTTTAGGTCACAGCAAAGTCACACACAGAATACTAGAAACTCCCACATACCCAACCTACCTATCCCTTCCCCACCCCAAATGAAACCCATTTGTGTGTGTGTGTGGATGGTAGCATTGTTATAACTGTTATACAGATAGTAAAACATAGCAACTAAACATTGTCAATGGTTTACAGTATAGTTTACAATTTAGATGGTACAGTTTAATTTTTTTTTTTATGGTATTTACCATGTCCTGTGTCCATTACTGTAAGGTAATGAAAAACATTTCCCATGATCACTACATACCCTGTTTGATCTTTTCTGTTCCTTCCACCCCATCACCCTGGGACATATGACACTCCCCTGTCTTGACTCATGGGATGACAAGATTCATAGTTACATGCCTGGGTATTCTAACCTGCCCTTCCTAATCTACCCACCTGTCAACCCTGCACCACCAAACCCAGTAATATCACTATGCACCTGTCTTATCCTTCAATATGCAGCTATCCTCTGTCACTTTACCATAGATTATACCCATATGCATGATGGCTCATGACCTTCTCTTCTCTTTCTCTCCCTTGTTAACCTATCACCGTGTGGGTCTCCAATCCCCTACACAACACCTTATGACAGGATGAACACTCACACATTCCCCAGAAGCCTACTCCAGATGCACCCCTTCCTGAATGCACCCACAAGCTACACCCTAAACCAGTGACATTACCTTGTCATACTGCAAAAAGAACATTCCCACTCCTGCACTTTCAACATCATACCCACAAATCCCATGCTCACCTACTCCCCCTTCCAACTCTCCCCCCAGTATCCTAGGTATTCTAACCCTCCCTTCCGAATCTACCCACCTGTCAACCCTGAACTGCAAAACCCAGTAGTGTCTCTACCCACCTGTCCTATCCTTCAGTATGCTACTATACTCTATCACTTTACCATAGATTATGTCTGCATGGGTGATGGCTCACAACCTTCTCTCCTCTTTCTCTCCCTTGTTAACCTATCTTTCAGACAATGGTTCTCAGAGACTGCTCACTTTCCTCAATTCAAATCAGTGAGGTCATATACTGTTCAGCCTTCAATGCCTGACTTGTTTCACTCAACATAAGGTCTTCAAGATTCATCCATGTTATTCTGGGTGTTACACTTTATTCCTTCTTATAGCTGAGTAATATTTCATTGTATGTATGCACCACAGTTTGTTTATCCATTCATCTGTTGATGCGCACCAGGGCTGATTCCAACTTTTAACAATTGTGAACAATGCCGCTATGAACATTGGTGTGCATATGTCTGTTCGTGTCTTTGCTTTCAATTCTTCTGGGTATGTACCCAGCAGTGGAATCACTGGATCATATGGAAGATCTATTGTTAGTTTTCTGAGGAACCGCTAAACTGTCCTTCACAGTGGCTGGACCATTCCACAATCCCACCAGCAGTGGATGAGGGTTCCTATTCCTCCACATTCTCTCCAACACTTATACTATGCTGTTTTATTAATAGCTTCCATTCTGATGGGTGTAAGATGGTATCTCATTGTAGTTTTGATTTGCATTTCCCTGATAGCAAGCGATGTTGAGCATTTTTTTATGTGCTTTTTAGCCATTTGTATTTCTTCCTTGGAGAAGTGTCTTTTCAGGTCACTTGCCCATTATTTAAATGGGTTGTTTTACTTTTTCTTTTCAAGCTGTAGGATTTCTTTATATATGCAGGATATTGGGCTCCTATCAGATATATGGCTGCCAAATATTTTCTCCCATTGGGTAAGCTGCCTTTTTATTTTCTTAATAATGTCCTTTGAGGTGGAAAAGCTTTTAATTTTGAGGAGATCCCATTTATCTATTTTGTCTCTTGCTGCTCATGCTTTGAGTCTGAAGTTCATGAAATCATATCCTATTACGAAGTCCTGTAGATGCTTCCCTACATTATCTTCCAAGGTCTTTATGGTTTTGCTTATTATATTTAGATCTTTGATCCATCTTGAGTTGATTTTTGTCTAAGGTGTGAGATGGTCTTCCTCTTTCATTCTGTTGGATATGGATATCCAGTTCTCCAAGCACCACTTGTTAAAGAAGCCCTTATTTCCAAACTGATTGGACTTGGTGGCCTTGTCAAATATCAGCTGACTGTATATGTGAGGATCTATATCAGAACTCTCAATCTGGTTCCATTGGTTAGTATGTCTATCCTTGTACCAATGCCATGCAATTTTCAGCACTGTAGATTTGTAGTATGTTTTAAAGTCAGATAATGTGATACCTCCAACTTCATTTTTACTTTTCAATATGTCTTTGGCAATTCGGGTTTCTTACCTTTCCAAATATATTTTGTAGTTAGTTTTTCATGTTCCTTAAAAAATACAGTGTTGATTTTTATTGGGATTGCATTAAATCTGTAGATTAGTTTGGGTAGGATAGACATCTTGATGATGTTTAGTCTTCCTATCCATGAACAGGGAATATTCTTCCATTTATTTAAATCTTCTTTGATTTCCTTTAACAGTTTTGTGTAGTTTTCTGTATATAAGTCATTTACATCTTAAGGTAAATTTATTCCTAGGTATTTGATTCTTTTAGTTACTATTGAAAATGGTATTTTTTTCTTGATTTCCTCCTCAGATTGGTCATTATTGGTGTACACAAAATGCTACTGATTTTTAAGCACTGATCTTATAGCCTGCAACATTACTAAACTCCATGATAAGTTCTAGAAGCTTTGTTGTAGATTTCTCAGGGCTTTCTACATATGGGATCATGTCGTCTGCAAATAATGAAATTTTACTTCTTCTTTTCCAATTTGATTGCCTTTTATATCTTTTTCCAGCCTCAGTGCTCGAGCAAGTACTTCTAAGACAATGTTAAATAGGAGTGGTGATAGTGGGCATCCTTGTCTTGTTCCTGATCTCAGAATGAAGGCTTTTAGGATTTCACCATTGAAGATGATGTTAACTTTGCATTTTTCATATATATACTTTATCATATTCAGAAAGTTTCCTTCTATTCCTATCTTTTGCAGTGTTTTTATCAGAAAATAGTACTGTATTTTGTCGAATGCTTTTTCTGCATCTATAGAGATGATCATGTAATTTTTTTCTTTCAATCTGTTTATGTGGTGTATTACATTGATTGATTTTCTTATATTGAACCATCCTTGCATACCCAGGATGAAACCCACTTGGTCATGGTGTATAATCCTTTTGATATGATGCTGAATGTGATTAGCAAGTATTTTGTTGAGGATTTTAGCATCTAGGTTCATTAGAGAAACTGGTCTGTAATTTTCCTTTCTTGTGGTATCTTTGGTTTTGGTATTAATGTAATGTTGGCATCATAGAATGAGTTAGGCAATATTCTTTCTACTTCTATTTTTTTGAAGAGCATAAGCAGAATTGGTGTTAGCTCTTTCCGGAATGTTTGATAGAATTCAGCTGTGAAGCCATCTGGTCCTGGGCTGCTCTTAGTTGGGAGGTTTTTAATGACTGAGTCTATCTCTTTACTTGTAATTGAACTGTTGAGTTCATCAATTTCTTCATTCATCAATGTAGGCTGTTTGTGGGTTTCTAGAAACTTGTCTATTTCCTCCAAATTATCATTCGTGTTGGCATATAATTTTTCAAAGTATCCTCTTATGATACTCTTCATTTCCATGGGGTTAGTAGTGATATCCCCTTGCTCATTCCTTATTCTGTGTATTTGCATCTGTTCCCTCTTTTTCTTTATTAGCCTGGCTAAGGGTTTGTCAATTTTATTGATCTTGAAGAACCAGCTTTTGGTTTTGTTTATATTTTCTAGTGCTTTCTTATTCTCCATTTCATTTAGTTCTGCTCTAATCTTTGTTATTTCCTTTTTTTTCTACTTCCTTTAGATTCAGTTTGTTGTTGTTTTTCCAATTTCTCCAAGTGTGCAGTTATGTCTTCCATTTTACCTCTTTCTTCTTTTTAAATATATGCCTTTATGGTGATGAACTTCCCTCTCAGGACAGCCTTCGCTGAATCCCATAGGTTTTGATATGTTGTGTTGTCATTTTCATTAGTTTCAAGATAGTTACTACTTTCTTTTGAGATTTCCTCCTTGACCCACTGTTTGTCTAAGAGTGTGTTATTTAACTTCCATATATTTGTGCCTAATCTGATTCTCTGGCCCTTAGTGATTTCCAATTTCATTCCATTCTGGTCAGAGAAATTACATTGTATAATCTCAATCTTTCTGAATTCATTGAGAGTTTTTCTGTGGCCTGGCATGTGGTCTATCTTGGAGTATGATCCAGGTGCCCTCGAGAAGAATGTAAATCCTGCTGTATTTGGGTGTAGTGTTCTATATATATCTATTAAGTCCAGATCCTCTAATGTATTGTTCATATTCTTGTTTCTTTATTGATTCTCTGTTTACATGATCTGTCTAATGATGATAATGATGTATTAAATTCCCCCACTATAATTTTAGAGGTGTTTATTTCTCCACTTAGTTTTTCCAGAGTTTGCCTCATGTAGTTTGAGACAACCCAATTAGGTGCATAAATGTTTATGATTGTTCTCTCTTCTCAAGAGATTACCACTTTTACTAATATATATTATCCATCTTTGTTTTTTAAATAGTTTTTCATTTAAAGTCTATTTTGTCTGATATTAGAATAGGTACTCCTGTCCTTTTTTGGCAATTGTTAGCTTGTAAAATTGTTTTCCAGCTATTCACTTTCAGCCTTTTTGAATCCCTGGGTTGAAGGAGGGTTTCTTATAGACAACATATCGATGAATCATATTTCCTTATGCATTCTGCTAATCTGTTTCTCTTGACTGGTGAATTTAATCCATTAACATTCAGTTTTATTACTCACAATGAATTTCTTACTTCAGCCATATTTTCTTTTGGTTAATGTATGTCACATTTTTTTTTTGTTTTAGTGTTTGTCTTTTCAGTTGTTTTTAAACTCTCCTCCAACTCTTTCTTCCTTGTTTTTTCCTTCCAACTTCTAGATCTTCCTTTAGTATTTCTTGAAGTGCAGGTTTCTTATTAGCATACTCTCTTAATTTCTGTTTATCTGTGAATATTTTGAACTCTCCATCATTTTTGAATGCCAGTTATGCTGGATAGAGAATTTGTGGCTGGAAGTTTTTCTCTTTTAGTACTTTGACTATGTCATACCACTGTCTTCTGCCTCCATGGTTTCAGATGAGAAATCAGCACTTAATCTTATTGTGTTAACTTTGAATGTAATGGTTCTCTTTTCTCTTGCTACCTTGAGTATTTTCTCTTTGTCTTGAGCATTGGACATTTTGACAAGTATATGTCTTAAAGTTGGTCTGTTGGGATTTATACTATTTGGGGTGCACTGTGCTTCCTGGGTCTGCACATCCATCTCTCTCAATAGGGTTGGGTAGTTTTCAGCCATTATTTCCTTTAACACTCCTTCTGTTTCCTTTTTTTTTTTTTTTTTTTTTTATTAT
>JAKSZT010037496.1:99781-126935 GCA_026826555.1 Tolypeutes matacus
ATATATATATATATATTCATTTTTTTTTCCTTTCTCTTTTCTTTTTTTCCCTTTTTTCCCTCCCTTTATCACTGTGTTATCGGATGTCTTGTGTGCCATGACACCTTCCTCCTCTCAATCCCCATTGTCTCCCAATTTTTCATTTAATTTTCAAAGAAGTTTTAGGTCACAGCAAAGTCACACACGGAGTGCCGGAGACTCCCAGATACCAAACCACCCCCCCTTCCCCACCCCATATTACCTCCCCCTCCTTTTTTTTTTTGGTTGTTAGCATTGTTATAACTGTTATGCAGATAGCAAAATATAGCAACTAAACATCTTGAAGGAGCTTTGGATCACAGAATGGTCACAACTATAGCAAGGGAGAATCATTGGTGTGGTGTGTCAGTGATGGGGAATACATGGGAGGAAATTTACCTGGGCATACATATAAGGTATATAAATGTGTTCAAATTCACGGGGCATTGTCACAGTGGATGGAGACTCACACAATAATGGAAAGAATATTGAATTCTAATCCTGTAACTTGTCTTTAAATCATGCTACTTTCTCTAATTGTGAGCCAAGGCCTCCACAGAACAGCAATTTAAGTCAATTATTAAATCGTCTGCATGAAAATTCTGCTATTTATGTTGGCAGCAACCCACATTACTGAAAAGCTTCCTCGAGCTAATGGAATAATGAAAACACTAAACACATTTACCATTCTGAATGAGAGAAGGGGATAATGAAGGCAAATTAAAATGGAAGCTCAGATCTGCATGGAGAACAAGTAATACAGTTTCTCTTTTTAAATTAACTTTGAATTTTCAAATGCTGATAGTGGGAAGAGGGAAGAAATTCAAAATTCTGTAAGACACAAGTGTGCTGCTTTTGCTTGGTTTTGGAGAATGGGGCTCTCCATTGCAACTTTCTGGATTTTATTATGGGAGCTGAACCCACTGGGGCATCAACCTGTACATCCACCACCCCCCTCCCATTGCATCCACTTCATAGAGCCACCATTGCACACATTAGTTCACTGACTCCTCCCTAAATTCTACAAGCTTGGGGTAGTGTCATTATTACATTTTACATAAGAGGAAATTGGGGTTAAACATCTGGTCCAAGGTTTAAAGTTGCTTCATATGGATTTAGACCAGAGATTCTCAACCATGGTGCTGTGGACATTTGGGGCCAGATGCTTCCATGTTGTCAGAGGGGAGGAGGCTGTTCTTCACCTTGTAGGATGGTTTGCAGCATCCCTGGCCACAATCTACTAGATGCCCCCCCCCATTGTGACAATCAAAAGCATCTCCAGCTATTGCCCAGTGTCCCCTGGGAGGTAAAAATCACCCCTGATTGAGAACCACTGCCCTAATTTGGCTCTCACCCACTACCCTAGATACCTCTCTTCCAAAGGATGGGCAACAAGCAGCACAGGGCTGGGACTCAGGGGCCTGCAACTCCATTCTGCCCAACCTCACTGTGCGACCCAGGGGCCTGGGTTTCCTGAGCTGTCAGATGAGTGTAATAATAGTAGCACTGGGAAACTGGCTTGGATGAAGAAAGAATCTTGGCCCATTCTCATGGAAGGTTTGATCAAGGAAGAAGCAGAGCACTGGGATGGAGGTCAGTGAGGAGGGGAGAAGGGAGCTATCATGGGACAGGCAAGCCAGCTGGAGCTGACAGTGAGATGGGAAAGAAGTAAGGCCAGGGAGGGGGAGCAGGTGCCTTCAGGGGAAGTTAAGAGTCGGTCCTATTCCTCCCTGCTCCCGGTACTCAGCCTCTTACATTTAGTTACTCCTTTTCATCCACTGGGTACACCTTTCCACTCACTAGAGCAGCTACTTCTTGGTGCAATCTCAGGGCTAATCAGAGTCATAACCATCATCACAATAAAGACCAAATGATAGAAATATGTACAGAGCACCCTCTGAATGCATCATGCCCTGTATACTATCCTGATTAGCCCCACAGGACAGGTGAGGGAAATGAGGCTCAGAGATATCACAAGGCTTTGCTTTTGCATGATGGAGCTGGAATTTCCCTGAGTCTTTCTATGCCAAAGTCTGTGCTCTTCACCACTAGGCCAAACCAATCTCCCAGTGTAGAAGGCAATACAAAGACCTCATTCACCCATCCATCCATCCATCCATCTAAGTATTCAACAAATGTTTATTTGTTATTGAACATTCATTATATCCAAGGCACTGTTAGGGTGCTTCGAGTAGAGCAATGAACAAAATTCAGTTGAATTTGCCAGTATCAGACCTACCATTTATTGAGTGCATACTATACACCAGGCCCTTTCTGAAGAACCTTACATGGTTTCATTCATTTATTCCTCACCATAAATTTTATCTCTATTTCATAAAAAGGCATAGAGAGATTAAGCCAGTTACCAAGTTGTCACATCTAATGGGTGGTAGAGCTATGATTTATACCCAGGTATTCTGGCTCCAGTGTCCTTAACAGCTGGTCCCTCAGAGGTCATGGCTGCACAGTGCCCCTGGGTAATTTATAACTTGGCCAGAGAGGTCTCTAATGTAACCAAAGATTTTTGTGCCCCAAACATGGCATGAATGATAAAAGCTTCTTGAAGTTCTAAAGGGACTATGTGGGAACTGGAGAATTCACTAAGTAAGAATTTGCACTAATAAGAATGGTCTCCCATGACTCTGTCTATGCCAGACCCCAAATATTTGGACAAGTCTAATGGTAAGTACTGAGGAGGACTGTTTCCCACCCATTCTCTGGATTGGCATGAAGCTTGGAGACCAAAATAAATGCTTAAAACAAAACAAAATGACCTTGTGTTAGTGGACCAGAAATAATCCAAGAACAATATCCAGTCAAACAAGAAAAGTGGCCAGCTTGGGGCTCCATAAACATTGGTTCCTTCATCCATTCTTCACCTCTCCCACACAGCTGGGGGCTGAGCCTGCAGGTTGGAGGTCCATTTGGGGTAGCTGTTGCAATCTTATAACTGTTCCTACCCTTTACTTGCTATAGACCATTCTCCCTTTCTTTTGTGAAGCCAATGCTTAGCTGTGTGACCTTGGCAGATTGCATGACTTCTCTGAGCCTCTGCTTCCTTGGAGGTTGGGCAGGATCTCTGGCCTCCTTTCCAGCTCTAACATGCTAGGAATCTCCACTCAGCTCCTTCTTCCACACTCCCTTCTATCCTCTATTTCTCCCCCCTCTTCCCCTTCTATTTGGCCTCTCTTCTGTCTGTCTACTTTTTCAGGCACCTCTGCACACAGATCCCAGCTCTGACTAGACTGTGACTTTGCAGGGATGGGGGAGGGGAGGCTAGCAAGGATCTCTCCTTTTCCTTTGGGTAGCCAAGTGCTAACACAGAAGAAGGCTTCAGGCTGCTCTGTGATATGGCTAAAAACCAGGGCACTTGGCTTGCCTTTTCAGGAACCTTCCAGCACAGGGAGATCTCAGCAAATGTCTGGTCAAAAGGCTCAATTATTTACTGAGCTCTTAAGATTCCCAGCCACATTAAGCCAATTGCTTTATCTCCCATCTGCACATAGCCCTTCTCTGTTTCCCTTCAGTGAGACATTTCCCAGAGTCCTCTGGGCTTCAGGCACCATCCCTCAGGATGGTAATAAAACCCCATCTGCCTCTAATCACTTCCAGCAATAATAACAACTTTGTTATTATTTCTCAAAAGCATGTTTGCACATTTTATCTCACTGGCTTTTCACAATAACCTTCAACTTAGATGTTTTTTTGTTTTTTTTTTAGGATATACCAGGGATTGAACTTGGGACCTAGCATATGTGAGGCAGGTGCTCAACCACTGAGCTACACTCACTCCACCTAGATTTATTTTGATTCCCATTTTAAAGATGACTGCTAAACCACCACCTACTCCAGGCCTTACCACCTCCTTGTCCTCTCCCCACTGTTGCCAAAGTCTGCTCATACTGACCCAGCATGTTTGAGGGGCCCAGGAAAGAGTACAAATGGAGGCCCACATTCAAATGTCTAGTATTTAAAAGTTGTAAACAAAGCTGATGCATTGCTAAACATAAGTTTTCTCCTCACACCTTGACATACCTGGAAACCTGGGCTCACACTGAGAAGTTCCAGGCTCCTTGGACTTTCTCACCAGAAAGAGCTAGCAGCCATACTGTATATGGCCTTTCTGGTTTCATGAACTATTAATTCTCCTTTTGCTTGAACCAGTTTGAGTTGGGGCTTCTGTCATTTTTAGTGGGGAGGGTCTTGACTAATTCAGTCATTGTGGGAGACAGCCTGGTGGTAGCAGAAAGGAGGCAAGTGGTTCCCCACATGAGATGTGAAGGCAGAGACCCACAGTAATTTATGATGAGACCTTTTAGATAAAGGAAAAAAAATTCAGGTGACTCAGAGTAAGGGGCCACAAAAATCCTTGCACCACATGAACACATACCCACACCTTTTTAAGATAAGAAAATCATAGCGAAATACTGGGGGAACCTCAAACCTCTGAAACCGTAGCTTACTCTCATAGAATATCGAAGCTCATCTGGTTCAGTATACTTACTTTAAAGAGGAGATGAAATCTCAGAGTGAAAGTGACTTGCTCAAGGCCACACAGCTAGTGAGCAGCAAGGATCATTCATCAGAAGAACAAAAATTTATTGCCCACAAGCCACATCTAAAACCTTCCATGAAGACATAGGTGTAGGGTGGTAGATGACAATTGTGTATTTTATGCATTATTTTTCTGTAAACTTAAAACTTCTCTAATAAAAAAAAGAAAGAAAAAAAGATCTACAGATACCATAGGGCAAGGGTTGACCAACCATAGCCTGAGGGGCATATATAGCCCATTGCTTGTTTTTGCAAATAAAGTTTTATTAGAACTCCACCTTGTCCATTTGTTTATGCATTGCCTTGCCTGATTTTGCACTATAATAGAGTTGAGTAGTTGCAACAGGGACCATATGGCTGGCAAAGCCTAAAATATCTCCTCTCTGGCCCTTTACAGAAAAATTTTACTGACCCCTGCAATAGGGAATAAAATAGTAATGGAACTTCCAGTCTAGAGTGACAGAAGCACTATCAAAACCTCAGTCCACAAAAATGTAGGTGGGCAAGAAATGTAACTCTTCATTTCTCCAGGCAATTTAACTTATGAGTTCCTGCCTTTGTGACATGAAGTATTAATTTCACCAAGTTCAGGATCGCCACTTTCATTGGGTCATTTATCAGTTTGAGGGTTTATATCATACCAAGGCTTTTGAAGGGAGTTGGGTGGGGGTGGTCCATCTGCTGGGCTTTGGTCCTTGGTCATTGTCCAGTGGTTGTGTGGTCACCCCATGCTCACATCCTCAGGGCACCTGCACCCAGGTACTGCTACAACCCATTACACTCGGTGCACAGATGACCTTCAACAGATGACCACTCAGCTGTGGAGCAGGAAATTCTGTGAAGTCCTGCCTGCCTGGGCCATGCCCCTAGGCTTAAAGTCACTTCTCCTCTGGCATCTTGCTACCTCTTCACAGCTCTCTCCATGACCCGGGACACAGCTCTCTCTCCTTCAGGGGCTGCCAGACATTGCTCAGGCTCTTGTCTACTTCTCATCACCCTCCACACCCCCACTCCCACCATGATGTGACCTCTGAACTAGTTTCCCTAATGCTAACCTCCCCACCACTGCTCCCAAGTCAATGAACACTGGGCAGCCAGAATAATCCTTTAAAAGTTTAAGTGTGCCATATCTCTCCTCTGCACCCTACCCCTACCCAACCCCCATGATTTTGCATCACAATCAGGATCAAGTCCAATGTCTCTGCCACAACTCACAGGGCTCTACATAAGCCAGAGCCTTCCCATCCACTGATCCTGCTGAGCCATCTCACTCTACCTGCCCCCACCTGAGTTACTGCTCAGAGGACATTTCCTACTGCACTTCCCTTCTCTCAGCTCCACAAACACCTGCTTCCTTGTTGTTCTTCAGCCCAGTGAACACACACCCCACCTCAGGGCCTTTGCACCTGCTGGCTCCATCCCCCAGAATGCCCTCTCCCTTGACTGCCTATGGTTGGCTGCCTCCCTGAAGTCCTGGCCTCAGTTCAAATGTTGCCTTATCAGAGATGCCTTCCTTGTCTCCTCCTGTCCCCACACCCTGCCCTCTGCCCTGTTTCATTTTTCTCTAAGTCACATATCACCTCCTGACCTAATGCACATTTACTTGTTGGTTTATGATCTGCTCTCACACCCTCCCCCAATGGAACAAGCTCCAGGGAGCAGGGCCCCTTGTGCATGCTGTGGTTTTGCAGCTCATCCCAGTTTGCCTGTTACTTTTCCAGTTTTAGCCCTGAAAGACTCGACACTAACATGTCCTCCACAATGCCTAGGTCAGGGCATGGAGAAGATTCGATGCTTCATAACTATCTGGCATTTTATTCTAACTTTTGTATTTGAGAGGCAGTGATGAGGGGCTTTATGGTTCAGGCCTCTCTGTGCCTCAGTGTTCTCATCAGTAAAATGAGATTCAAATATCATGGAGCATTTTGAAGGATGCCTGGGACATCATGAGCACACCATGAGTGTTAGTGATATATTACTGTAGGAAAACAAGGGCAGTCTGGTTTTTTCCTTATGTGGAGACGTGGCCTGAGACTTTGACGTATCATGAGAGCAGGGCTCGGCCTCCAGGCTCTGGCCACCTTCAGGGTTGTATTGCAGATCTCAAAGCTTCAGCTATCCCCATCAGGAGACCCAAGGACCCCCTGGGGCAGAGGGGCAGCTTTGTAGTTCTCTCTCTCTCAGAAGAAGCCAGGGCAGCAATCTTGATTTGAGATTTTTTATTGGAAAACAAACACCATTAACATTTAAGAAATCCCAACCAAGGGTCCAGTCAAAACACCCCCTTGTGGAACTGCTGCCATCTTAATAGGCTCCAGATGTCCCCTGGTCTTGGCATCTGGATGGCCTGTGGGAGGGGGCAGGCCCTGGAGGAGACACATGGCAGACCTGGAACCCCATGAGGCACCTTTGCCACCCCCATCTCTCACTGTGTGGCTGCCTTGAGAAGCCCCTCTCACCCCCCTGCTTAGCTTCTCCAGGCCCCATCCATCTTTTCCCTCAGCAGTCTCTGTGGGTCCCTTTCTGCCCAGAAGGTTATGACTCTACTGGGAACCAGAGCCTGCCAGGCAGAGCTGGAAGCCAGGTGTGTGCCACAGCAAGCCAGCACTCCACAGAGAGCTGTGAAGGAGCAGGGAGAAAGGGAGGTTGGGGAGTGGGAGGAGGGCTCTCCCAGAGGAGAAGGGGACGCCAGCAAGGAAGGCATACAGTGGGGGTTGAAAGGCAAGCCCAGAAATGGCCCAGTGGGTCAATCTTTGGAATTGACTCTTCAAAATGACACCTTTGCACTGGAACACCTGAGCTGGCCCTGGCTCCCGCTCCCTTCACTTCCTCCCACACCTCCCATCACCCACTTGGCTCAGCCACAATGGCCTGCATGCTGTTCCTCCACAAGGGCAAGAGCAGGCCTGCCTCCGGGCCTCCGCAGTTGCTGGTTCCACTGTCCCTACCCTTCAGCATGTCCAGGGCCCACTCTCTGTGCTCAGCTGCCATCTCCAGCTTTCCTGACCACCTGGCCTATGTCTAGAATAGCAGCCTCCTCTCATCTCCTTACTCTTTGATCTCCTCATCCTTGCTTCATTTTTCTTCAGGGCACTTCTCACTACCTGATACTAGGTTACATGTTTTGTTGTTTATTTTTCCATGTCTCTCTCACTGGACTCTATGCTCCGGGTGCCTGAGACTTTGTCTTGTTCACTGCTGAGTCTCCAGCACTTAGAATGGGATCTGGTACTTAGTAGGTGTTCAGCAAATACTTGTTGAACAATTGCTGAAGTAATACATTCTTGATGTAAAAATATTTAAATGATCAAAGAAGTCCTTTAAAACTTGGTCCAGTGGAGCGGTATAGCTCAGTGGTTGAGCACCTGCTTCCCATATATGAGGTCCCGAGTTCAATCCCCCATACCTCCTAAAAAAACAAACAAAAAAAAATTGATCCATCAGATTCAGCTCATGCCCTTGGGAGCATTTTGGCTCCTCCTGGACTGTTCAAGTCCCCTTTGTCCTCCTACACACCCCCTGCCCTGGGCATCCCTAGAGTCAAGAACAGGTGGCTGAACCACTCTGATGATGCAGCTGTGTGAGGCTGATCTGTCCAACTGAGCTACAAATGATGTGAGAAGTGTGTGTGTGTGGGTGCCTTATGAACCTCCCTTTTGCTCCCTCACACCCAAAAGGCATGACCAATAGAGAGGGCCCAATAACAACAATGGCAGTAATAGTAACACTGGCTAATATGAACAGAGCCCTGACCATCTGAGCCTCACAACAGCCCCAGTTAGGAACTCCCATTTACAGAGGAGGAAATGGAGGCACAGAGAGGTCAAGTACCTTGCTTGAGGTCACACAGCTAGCAAGTAGGGGAGCTGAAATTTGAACTCCAGCCTCTGTCTCCAGAGCCAGATACACTTAACACACTGCCCTCTCTCTACTGCAGAAGTTTGCCTGCAAACCATGGGAGGAAATACATTTTACAACATAATTGAGTAGTACACAAATGCATATATGTGTAATCAAAGCAATATTCACAAAACAATAATTCATTATGTAATGCCCCACCAGAGGAGAAGGGAAGGCCAGTATGTTCTAATGCTTAGAAGAGTGACTGGCATGTAGTAGGTGCTCAGTAAAGATTTATTTTTTCAATTGTAGTATTCCATCCATTTACCTATTTATCCATCTACCTATTTATCTAACCATCCATTTATTCATGTACCTATCCATCCATTCATCTATCCATCCATTCATCCATCCATATAGCCATCTATCCATTTATCCATCCATCCATGCCATCTAATCAACTGCTTCCAAGGGTCACACACATCCCTGGTGGGCACCCCCACATTTTACTTAGTCAATCTCCCTGTGCTCAATGGCCACATTGCCACCACACCTCTACCATTATAAATAATGCTACAATGGACATCCTAAATGTGGGTGGAAGTGCCCTTGTGATACATAGTCAGGAGTGGAACTTCTGGGTCACATGGACTGTTACTTAACTACCTGGTAGTGCTGGCTGGATCTCTAGAAGGGCTACTCTGTCTAGATTCTCCCAGCAGTGCATTCCCACATCTCTGCCAACACCTGGCATTACTTAACATTTGCCAGTCTATGGGTATAACATTAAAGGTTGATGCTGTTTTAATCTGTGTTTCTCTGATTACTAGTGAGTTTGAATATCACTTTGCTTGCTAAATTTTGAGGTTCCCGGTACTGGAAAATGTCTTCAGTACCATTGCCCATTTTCTAATGAGGATGCCATTCTCTTCCTGTTGATTTGCAAGAGTTCTTTATGTATTAATTCCTTATCTATTTTAAACTTTGCAAATACCCTTTCCCATTCTGTCAACTGCCTGTAAACTTTGTCTGTAGCACCCTTCATAGAATGGAATCCCTTCACTTTGGTGTAACAGAATTAATCAATGTTTTGCCTTCTGTTCTTCTCCCTTGGTGACCATCCCTCCACCACTTCTCTCCATCCAAACATTCCCCAGTCCATTTCAGTTCTTTCAGAGCTCTCATTGATCTCTAAAATTCTCTTCTTTGTCTCTCATCTTGTCTGTCACACCACTAGATTTTGAGCCCTAAAAGGGCAGGAATGCTGTCCTTAAATGCTTAGAACAGTGACTGGCATGTAGTAGGTGCTCAGTAAATATTTGGTAACTATTGCACTTCCATTTTACCAATGAGGAAACTGAGGTTCAGAGAAGACTAGTAACCTGCTCAAGGTCACACAGCTGATCGGACCTGGTTGGGAGTTTTGCCCCAGGCCCACCTGAGGAATTTATCCATCCAATGTTCTTGTCCTAATACAATGCATCCTCAATGTGCTCTGGAGCCCAAGAGAAATTAAGCAAGACACTGATGAGGAAAGAAATCAGAAGAGGAGAGTTGCCTTTGGGGAAAGGAGAAGAGAGGTCACAGGCTAATTGCACAGACATGAGTCTTAAATTTGTTCCAGCCCCAGGAAGCACAGCCCATGCTTAACTTCCTGTGTTACTGCCCAGAAGCTGGAATCCATGTTTGTGGGAGCTGCAAGAAGGAGCCTTATGTCTCTCACCAGGCCTCCCTCCCTGGGATTTATAAATACCTAATGATTCATTATGAATTTTCCATGAAGTACACAATCCAGGATTGACTACATAAGCCAGACAGAAACAGAAAATTCTGGAAATCTAGCTCCAGAACTGGACTTAGCACTCATTTCCCCCTTCTCTTACTCAATCCCTGCTTGCTGTTCTTTAAATGCACCAGCACACACCTTCCCCGGAGCCTCTGCATTTGCTTGGCCTCCTGTCTGGAACACCACTTATCTCCTTCCTGTCTTGACTCAAATGGTACCTTCACAGTGAGTGAGGCCTTCCTTTCTTTATGGTTGGAAACCCCCATCTCCCACCAGCACTTCTGCCCCTTCCTCACTTTATGCTTCCCCCCACAGGACTTACACTTCCTGGCATCAGTTCCAGGATTTCACTTATTTTCAGTCTCCACCTTCTGGGATGCCAAGGACTTGCCCCAATCCATGCAGCTGAGGAGAGGCTGTTTCCTTGTGGCTGCTGGAACAAAGGGCCACTAACTGCATGGCTTAAAACAACAGGAGTTTATTCTCTCACAGTTCTGAATAGAGGTGAGTACTGGGCTGTGGTCTGCCCCCTCCACTCCCCCTCCCACTCCCCCCAAGGCTCTAGCAGAAGATCCCTCCTGGCCTCTTCCCAGCTTCCGGTGGCTGCCGGCCATCTTTGGGTTCCCTTGGCTTGTGGCTGCACCACTCTGATCTCTGCCTCTGTCTCCATATATCTCTGTATGGCCTTTCTCTTCTCATAAGGACAGGAGTCACTGGATTTAGGGCCCACCCTTGGCCAGCAGGACCTCATCTTAAGTAATTCCATCTGCAAAGACTATTTCCAAACAAGGTCACATCCTGAGGTTTTTGGGTGGGAATGGATTTGGGGGACATGATTCCACCCAGTACAGACAAGAGCTGGACAAGAACCAGATCTCCCCCAACCACAGCCACTGTGGGGACTTCACAAGTGACAGCCTTGAGCAGTGGAGTCTGCAGCCGGCAGCTGTGGCTGTCAGTCTCCTGTGACAAGGAGGAGAGGGCAAAAAGGACCTCTGGCATTAGGAAAAGCAGCCAGATGATCTCAGCTGAGCCCCATGATCCCCTGCTCTGAGCCACCTTTCCAGCATCAGATGAGGGCTTTTTCCCCATCCTCAGAAAGCTTCCCCAAAGAAGGAGCCCATCCAAATTTGATAAACTACCCCCCACCCCCAGCTTTCCCTGAAATCATGTACAAGGATGATTTTCCAATGACTGCCTCAACCATGACAGGTGATTCCAAATGAAAAAACATTGAGGGGGGAGGTGGTGGTGAGCAGAGGAGAATGTGGCTGTTTGTGTTTATACATGTGCACAGATGCCTATAAGTGTGTGCATGAGTGTGTAAAGAGTGTGAAGCCCTTGGGGGAGCAGTCGGGTCTGCCTCTGGGTGTGAGTGAGCAGGAGGGAACACACACATAGGCACAGGTGTGTGTGCAACTGTGTATGTGTGCACATCAGAAAGAATGTGCCCATGCAAAGGTACGGATGTAAGTGTGTGTGCGTGAGAAATATGTGGACTTATGTCTGTGTATGAGTGTGTGTGTGTGTGTGTACATAGGCAAATGTGTGTGAAGGAGTGAGTTGAATGTGGGTGTCTGGACCTGTGAGAGTACATATGAGTTATGACTGTGTACATGTGTGATTCTGAACATTTTAATATTGATCATAATAATACCCAAAGCCTTTCCAAGGGTGCACAGGTCCCTACACAGTCTGCCCACTCCCCATTTCCTCACAGATCTCATCTCCTACCACTGCCCCCCTCATTCTCTCTCCTCCAGCCATGCCTGGTTCCTTGACTACAGCAGGCTCACACCTGCCTCAGGACCTTTGCTATGGCTTTCTACTCTGCCTGGAATATTTTTCCTCCAGAAATCCACATGGCTTCTTCCCTCACCTTTTCCTGCCATCTGCCCAAATGTCATCTTATCCAAGTTTTCTGCAATTGCTCTTGCCATCCCCCCACACTCCCAATCCTTTCCTGGGATGGGGCAGAAGGGGACAAAGACACCCCAAGGCAGGGGTGACTAATATTGGATAATGATTTTAAGGGGCCCCAGATAGCTAAAACAATCTTGAAAAAGAAGAAAAAAGTTGGAGAACTCACATTTCCTTATTTAAAAACTTAGTAAAAAGCTACAGTGGTTAAAACAGTGTGTTAACTGACATAAGGATAGACATATATAACCGATGGAATAAAATTGAGAGTCTAGAGATAATTTCACAATCTCTGGCCAGTGGATTTTCCACATGGGTGCCATGATCATCCAATAGGGAAAGAATAGTCTCTTCAACAAATGGTGCTGGGTCAACTTGAAATCCACATCAAAAGACTGAATGAACAAATACTACTGATTGTACACTTTGAGTAGATTGCATGCTTTATTAATATGTATCAATAAAATTGATTTGTTTTTTAAAAAGAATTAATATGGACCCCTACCTCTCACCATATACAAAAATTAACTCAAAATGGATCAAAGACCTAAATATAAGAGTTATTACTATAAAATTCTTATAAGAGAACTTATGAAAATATCTTCAGGACTTTATAGTATACAATGGATTTTTAGATTTTATTACCAAAAACATGAACAACAGAAGAAAAAATAGATAAAATGGACTTCAAAATTAGAAACTTTTGTTCAAAAGACATTAGCAAGGAAGCAAAAAGACAGCCTACAGACTAGGAGAAAATATTTGGAAACTGTGTATCTAATAAGGGTTTAATAGCTAGGATATATAAAGACCTCCTACAACTCAACAATAAAAAGACAAACAACCCAACTTAAAAATGGGCCAAGAATTTGAATAGACATTTCTCCAAAGAACGTATTCAAATAGCCAATAAGTATATGAAAAGATGCTCAACATCATTAGCCAATAGAGAAATGTAAATAGAGAAATGCAGATTAAAACTACATTGACAGGGAAGTGGATATAGCTCAAGTGGTTGGATGCTTCCCACACATGAGGTTCCAGGTTCAAACCCTTGTACTTTCCAAAACAAAAACAAAACATCAAGGAAACAAACAAGAAAACCAACTTGGGGGAGCCAGTGTACTTCAGTGACTGGGCGCCAACTTTCCACATACTAGGTCTGGGATTCAATCACCAACCCTGGTACCTCAAAAAAAAAAAAAAAAGAAAAGAAAAGAAAAGAAAAACCAAACAAATAAACAAACAAAAAGCTACAATGAGAGACCACTTCACACACACTAGGACAGGTGTTATTTTTAAAAATCTGAAAATAATAAGTGTTGGCAAAGAAGTGAAGAAATAGGAACCCTTATTCATTGTTTGTGGGAATGTAAAATGGTACTGCTACTGTGGAAAGCAATTTGGCAGTTCCTCAGAAAATTCAACATAGAATTATCCAGCAATTACACTCCCAGGTATATACCCCAAAGAACTGAAAACAGTGACTCTGACAGATATCTGTCCACCAATGTTCATTGAAGCACTATTCACAATAGCCAAAAGTTAGAAACCAGCCAACTGTCCATCAAAAGATGAATTGAGTGATTCTCCATCCACTTGACCATGCCCCATGAACATTTGAACAATTTTATATACCTTGTATGTATGTTCAAGTGAACTTCCTCCCATGTACCCCCCATCCCTGACACCCCCCCACCAATGATCCTCTCCCACCCCAGTTGTAACCCTTCTGTGATCCAAAGCTTCTTTAAAGATGAAGCCAATACAATAACCAAATACAATGAACAGGAAAATGAAATAATAATGATACATTTAAATTGAGAGAAAAAATACAGGAAAACTTAAAAAAAAAACTAAAAATAAGATAAAATTAAAAGATTGGGGTATTAAAAAAATGAAAAATAAAAAAAAAAATTTTTGACATTTTGCCTTTTATCACTGCAATATCTGGTGTCCAGTCTGTGTGGGGAAAAATCCTTGAGATGTGAAATTCTGGCTTGACAACAAAGAGTGTCTGGAATGCCAGACACTTGCTCAAAAGGAAAACCTTGAGCACATAACTGGAACCTTGCTCTGCTAATAAAAGTGCTGGGCTGTCTGTGCTTTGGGGCTAGCTTGGCACATACGTTCTTCTGGCCCCCTGACCCCAGGATCCTCTTAAACTCTTAGTCTTGTCTTTCTTATATCATGGTACCCTTCACCAAGTCACACACTTTACAGCAACAAGTCTGTACCATGGCACCTTCCCCCTCTCACTTCCCAGTGTCTCACTATTTTTCATTTTATTTTCAAAGAAGTTTTAGGACACAGCAAAGTCACCCACAGAATACAAGAGACTCCCATATACCCAACCTCCTCCCCCTTTCCTCTCCTCATATTAATACCTTTTTATATGTGGATGGTAGCATTGTTATAACTGATATACAGATAGGGAAACATAGCTACTAAACATTGTCAATGGTTTACAGTATGGTTTACATTTTAGACCATATACTTTTATAAATTCCCAGAGGTAATGCTTATGCACATCTCAGTAGAACCTCATATGCTTCCAAAGTGGATATCACCCCAAATAAAGGGACTACTAAGGGCTCTGGAGATATCCAGGTCCTATGTCAGGGTGGATAGCTCTGGAATTTGGTGCCTTATCAGTGGGCTTACTTTGGTATCTGTACTCTTGAGAGTGACAGAGTTGGACTCAAATATGTCTTCCCTGAACATGGTCATCTGTCCCTTCTCTTCAAACCTATATATGGTGCTGGAGTTTGAAGATGTACATCCAGAGACTGGAACCTTTGGGCTGTCCATGTGCCTGCTGTGCCTGGAACCTTAGTGGAGCTGCAACACCTACTCTACAGCCCAACGAACTCACCCAGGACACCCAGCGGGGAGATGATGATGGACAACAGCCATCCCAGGGAATGGAGAGAGTCTCAGCTGCAGGCAGGATAATCCCATCCATCTTATCCTTGGGATATAAGCTCCCTCTCACTTGGAGGTGGAGTGGACATCACCATCCCAGACTACTCAGGTTTGGGGAGAGCTATGGACTAGAGTGGACTTACTGGTATTCTGTTATAGACATATTGTGATTCAAGTAATGGAAGAAATTACAACATTAATGTGGAGCCAGTGGCCCTGAATGCTCTGGGGGCATGTAGAAGGAAAAGCAGTTGTAATACAGGGGCTTTTTTGGGACTTGGAAATTGTCCTGAGTGACACTGCAACGACAGATATAGGCCATTTTGCACCAGCCTATAATATACAGAACATGGGGGAGAGAGTGTGGTCTACAATGTGAACTATGGTCTATGCTTAGTGGCAAAGCCCCAGGATGTGTATATCCATTGCAAGTGATATGCCCCACTAATGAAGGATGTTTATGTGGGAGGTTGTGGGAGGTGTGGGAGGTGGGGCATATGGGAATCCTTATAATTTTTCTGTAACATTTATGTAATGTAAGTAACTTAAAAAAATTTTTTTAATTAAAAAAAAAAAAAAGATGAATGGAGACAATCAGCAAGATGGTGGCAGAGTAAGGTGCTCCTAGAATCAGCTCCTGCTACAGGGCAGTTAGTAATCACCCAGAGCTAACTAAAGGACTTGTTTGGGGGTCCAGGAGACTAGAAGTGCATCCTTCAGCGTTCTTGAAAGAGTGAAAGGAGGAGACTGCCCATCTGAAGAGAAGATTCATAAGCAGAGCCCTCCATGCCAAGGAGGCTGGTGCCCATCCTCCACTGAAGGCACAAGCTGCCTTGGGAGCTGTTCCACAGCTGGATTTGGAGGCTCTACTTCCCAAAAACAGGGGAGGAAGAGATGGTTGGGCACCAACTTCAGCCAATGATTAGTAAATTCAGCTGGCTAAAGTATAATCCTAAGAACAGCTAAAGTTTGAACCTGTCCAAGTCAGAAAGAGGCTGATAGCCACCATCTTAACTCCACACCTGACACAACGGAAGCAGGGCTGACTGAAAATCACAGTGCCAGTAGGGACTGGCTTCTTTTCATCTAAATCAGATTGCAGCTCTAGCATAAGCCCCAGGCCCACCTTAGACAGGGAGGAACCTGGGGCGAGCTGTGCCAGCCTCTCCGAGAAATTACAGGCCATGCCATGGAGGTGGGTGATCATCCTACTTTGGTGGTGCAAGCAGCCCCAGGAGCTATTCTGTGGCAGGAATTGGAAGCTCCATTTCCCAAAAACAGGGGAGGAAGAAATGGTTGGCCACCAATGTCATCTACTGATTAGTCAGTTCAGCGGGCTAAAATATAACTCTAAGAACAGCTGAACTTTGAACCTGTCCAAGTTGGAAGGAGGCCAGTAGCAGCCATTTTGACTCTACTCCCAGCATGAGGGGAAGCCGGGCTGACTGAAAATCACGATGATGGTAGAACTCTACAATGGTAGAGTTGTATCTCTACTGATTTCTTTCACCCAAGGGTATGAGGGAGGTGATTGCTTGGCTTGGTGGTGACAGCATTCATCTTCAGTTTGAAGGAAGACATGAGTCTCATCTCCTCCTCTTACCCCCCTGCCATTGAAACAGAATCAGAGAATGCTACACCTGACAGAGCTTTTGAGATCACCTTTCATAGCCTAGATATCCACACCGAGGAGGAAATTGGGGCTCGGGAGGGAGGGTGAAGAGTCCAAAGTATGGAGATGTTGACTTCTGGGCTATGACTACAACCTGTACCTTCCACTTCCAGATCAGAGTTCTTCCTGATGGACCACAGCTCACAGCCTCCTCTGTGGTGGAGGAAACAGCACAGAGGCTGATTTCTATTTCACGGGACTCCAACACACCCCTCATCCTCTCCTCAGATAGGCTGGCTTCAGTTCCCCTTGGAAAGATGCCCACAGTCTAACCAAATCCCTGCTCCTTATTGTGATCATCCTTTCAGTTCTATCTCATTGTTGGGAGCAGGATCTTGGCCAAAAGGCATCCTGAAGAAGACCTGGGGAGAAGATGCAAAGGGTGCAGGTGTTCTCTGCAGGGCATGGGGACTCCCTCTTTGCCCCTAACTTCATATGAGATGACAGCAGACCTCAGAGATCATTTCAGAAATATGTTAACTGGTCAGGTCTCCTCTTGTTATACCCTGCAGATTGACATCTGCTTTCCTTTTTGCTTCTTGTCCTCTTCTCATATGCTACACAAACACTGAGCTTGCTGTAAGTGCATCTGAATGAGTGGCATTTAACTGAATGATCCTAGGAAACTGCCATTCCTTATATAGTTTCATCATGTGCCTTTTGACTAAGACTGGCAATGAATGCTTTTTGTTATCTAGAGGTAAATACTAACCATTATCTCCATTTTGCAGATAAGTAAACACTCAGAAAGAGGTTAAGTAATTATACAAAGACATGGAGTGACTAACTTAAATCTTCTGTCTCTAAATGCTGGAGGATTCTTTTCATTCTATAGTGCTTCCAGGAGAGTTAGGCCTGAGATACTAACTGGCCCCAGACATTTCTCAGCAATACATAGCATTGGGGTGTAAATACATAGGCTTCCAATAAAGACATCTAGAGTTGATACAACTTGTGTGGTCCTGGATAAATCTTTTACCCTCTGTGAGCCTCCACTCTCCTCTGTAAAATGGGAACAATGTCTGCACGTGATCCTTCATATAAAGCACCTTATGCATATTCAATAAATGACTATTATTATTAGCAAACCTCCCCTAGTAAACTGCATATTTCAAAATACACCAGGGAGAATGAAAGGGAAGAGTCAAAATTATTCAAAGCTCCAGAAAGTTTTCCCCTTTCCCCACTGGTTTCTAGAAAGACCCCAAAGCTCACGACTTCATCATTGACCCTCAGGGGTTTAGGGTATGTTCTCTGCAATTCTCATAAATGTGATTTGGAAAAGACAGATTCACTAAGACCTAGTGGGGAAAAACACTCAAATCTATCTCATCTCACAACTGAAAGGAACCAGCTCTGTCACAGCCCTGCCTGCAATGTTTCCTCTGTGATTTGGTGGCCTTTATTTTAGAAGAGGGAAGTGCTGGGGTGTGGTTTAGAGTCTCAGCTCCAATGGCCTGACTGGAGACCATTTCATTCTGGGGGAAATCTACCTCATACCACATCTTTCTCAGCAGCAAATATTCACTTGGATCTGCCTTTGAAATACAACTATGAGAAGAAAAGAGGACAGTTCTTGGGCTAGGGACCTGGGTAAGGTCACTAAATTTTCACTTGGAAATTCTTTGTGGTAGCTTGTGGTGATGCTTACTCTTTGATGTGCCCTATGGACCTGCTGAAAATGGCTGAGCACAGAAGACAAATATAGGCAAGCATCTTCCTCCTGAGAGATTGGGAGATTCCATGTTCAGATGTGGTGGATCATGAGTTTGGTTCTGTAATCGAATTTTGTGTAGAAATGCCCAATAGTCTTGTGCTGTCTCAATGTTGTGCCTTGTGTGGGGAGTCTTGTGGTATTTTATGTCATCTACAGATACTGGTTCTTTAGAAAAGTCGGTCACATGACAAAATTGGGATTACTTCAGGTTTGAGGGAGTTGAAGGACTCTTTGGGTGGAAGCTGCTGAAGGAAGCCCACTTCTTCCCAAACACTCAAGATAGACCTTTTTGACAGGGACAGAGAAGAACAGGAAGTTAGGGGCAGAAGAATTGGGGGACTAGAAGGTGATATAAATTTGGAGCATTTTTACATTATTTTTTTTTTCTCTTGAGTAAATACTTAAGTCAGGCTAACCCCAGAAGAAATGTTATAAATCTCTAGGTTTAGGAGACTTTGGTCTCAAAGAGAAGATCTGTATTAATAAAATGATAGCCACTTAATGTGGCCCTAACTATCTCTTTTATATACAATCTAATTTCATTAATCCTTGAAACAACCCTGGGTGGGAGGTATTAATTACCCCCATACAGCACATAAGGAAAATAAAAATGTCCTCATTTTAATTTATGTGTCCAGATGTGACTCAAGCAGTTGAGCTCCCGGATTCCACAGGGGAGGTCCTGGGTTCAATTTCTGGTGCCTCCTAAAAAATAAAAAAAATAAAAACAACAAGCAGAACAAATGGAAAAACCAAATCAGGGAAGCTGATGTGGCTCAATTGTTGAATGCCAGTTTCCCACATATGAGGTCCTGGAACCCAGCCCCAGTACGTAAAAAAAAAAAAAAAAAAAAAACTTGGGCCAAGGAACATAGACCTAAGGGTCTGGGATTTAAGATCCATAATATTGCTCAAGGGTACCTAAACCTTAGCTTGTACAACTACTTTTTAAGCACCCCACCCCATGTGATAAATAGGAGGTGGTTTGGAATTTATTCTCTCCATGGAATGGAGAGGTAAAGGACTGGATCCCATCTCTGTCTGCAGAACCCATATGGCTTTCTGCCTCTGTGACTATTATTGGTGATCTTGTCTAACAACACTTACTACCCAGGCAAAGCCTGACTCCCACCTTTATGTCACCCTGCAGCTAGCACAGAGCCCTATTTGTGACAGGTGCCCAGGCATTCTTTGTTGAAAGAATGTGGCCCTAACTATCTGTTTTATATACAATCTAATTTCGTTAATCCTTGAAACAACCCTGGGTTTGTTATTGAATTAACAAACACCTGTTTATATTTGTGGTCATGTTCTAATTATCTGACATTAAATTTCTGAGTCATAGAATATCCATGCTTTATTGACAAATCGGTGAGTGCTGAATGGTTATGAAGCTGTCATGATGCCCTGCCAATTTGGTAAGTGAAACCCCTATATCTGCTTTTCCCTCCAAGTAGATGGTTCCCCCTAAGTTATTCATGCAATTTTCTTAGCTTGTAACACCCTGATCGACATGGACTAAAATATTTATTTATTCCCTCACTCAATAAGGCACTGGGTGAGATTAACTTTGTACTTCCTACCTCTGGTGACAAGGTGCCTCCAGGTTATAGGTGCCATGATGTCATAAGTAAAATAAAATAAACCTCTAAATTAATTTAAATTTTATTTATCTAAAAATAAGTGAAATCACATATATTTTTAAAATTTAAGTTCTTCCTAAACTAATTTATTAGCAGTTTAAAATTCCAATGAATACCATGAATTAAAAGGGTTACAAGTTCAATCTAAAGTCTATTTAGAAACAAAATGAATGCAAGGGAAGAGCCAAGAATTTTTTGAAAGAAGATGTAATGAAGGCGAACTTGCATGAAAACAGTATGGCACTGTCAGAATAAACTGATAAATAGAACAAAATGGAAAGCCCAGGAAAAAGACCCTAATAAATATAAAAAATAAGTATGTGATAAACACAGCATTCTTAACTGGGGGAGAAAAGACACAAAGAAAAGTGGGGTATTGGTTATCTGTCTGGGAAAATGAAGACAAAGATCTCCTAAATCAGACATATTAGGGTGCTTGTCCAGCCCATACACATTCCTACTGTAATGTGCTGATAAAGGAGTGGGCCTGGAAAGCCTGGGTTTTTGTGGTATCTTATGACCCTTTTCCATTTCCTGGCCAGAGCTGATTTGACCAGAAACCAACAACAGATACAAGGAAAACCAATCCATTAACTGGGTTGAGCCAATCAATTTTTCTTTCTCAAAAATGTAAATACTCCAGTCAGAGCCTTTGGACATGTAAAGTCTTGGAGAGTTGGACTAGAGTCCTTGGCAAGACACCTGAAAGCTGCATGCAATCCATAATTCTGTGCATTCCCAAACCCACGTGCAAGCAGAAGCTGGCCTAGAGAGGAGAACTGGTGCAGCGAGAAGAAGATATCATTGATGAGGAGGTTGCAAAGACAGACTCCCTGCCCCACTGCTTCCCACTACCTTAGAGGTTCAGTGACCTTTGCAGCCATAAGACACCCCTGTAGGATGAGTAACTTCCCTTTTATTAGAGGAATTTTGAATAGGCTTGTGTTTCTAGCAAGCAAACATGTTCGGTGTAGAACAATAAACAAAATTAAAGATTGAGATAATATTATCTAACAAATAAAGAAGAGATGACAACCTCTTAGGGAAAAACAGGTCATGGTCATGAATAGGCAATTCACAAGAGAAGAAATAAAATAAGATATTTCTTTAGAGAAATATAGTGATTAATAACTATCTTAAAATACTCACACCCTTTGACTTAGTAATTCCACTAGTAGCAATCTATCCAAGGGAAATAATTACAGTCATAGCAGAGATTTATGTTCAATGATTCCCATCACAGAATTATTTATAATAGTATAAAACTAGAATCAAGATAATTGTGATCAACAGGGGCAGGGCTGAATAGATTATGTTACATCCAAGAGGTAGAATGCTTTGTAATTATTTAATGTTATCTTTTTTTTTTAAATGTAAACAGTTTTATTTAGAAACAGATAAGTACCTATTTGCATTATAGAACATAAAACTCAGTTTATACTCTATAAAAAATGACCAATATCCAAATTCAAGAAAGTTAGCATTCACAGATCACACAATGTAGGTGTGTAGCTACCGTTCACCAGCCTCAGGCTTCATTTAAACCACAAATACAATCCAGAGGATCATTAGTGATCAGAGTGAAATATTTGCTGCTAAGCAGCCAGCATCATCCAGAGTTGTTTTCTTGGCAGATTAAGATTTGCCTTTAAGTGGGTGACTCTCCCTTAAGGACTGGGTTCTATGCAACTAGTGAACTTTGAGGCTCTCCTACCACACAGTTCATGATGTGCTCTTTCACACTAAGCCAGGGTTCGTGGTATTATGAATCATCTCTGGTCTTCTTAAAGATAAACATGAGGAATCTGGAGAGCAGAGAATTTCTATTACCCAATATTGTGGCTAAACTTTTAAAAAGTGTGTACTCACTAATCAAGAGCTAAAGTCAGTCAATGAAGTTACATAGCACTTGGGTTTTGACCATCCCAAGTAGCCCACATCAACATGATTATGGAAAACCAAAGGATATACCCTGGTTCTGATGATAAATAACAACCTGGGACCAACTGAATGTATTATCCAGAAAAATATATGAAGAAATAAAAAGGGTCATATATACAGTTAGTAGTCTTAGTAACCTGAGGGCTAAAAACTTGGAATACAACAACTCTTTTCAAAAAAGTTCCATCTGTAAGAAAGGAACCAAAGCAGAGTTCATGTTATGTAAATTTCATCATATGTATATTTTTATGTTATGTAAAATATAAGTAAAGTGGATTTGGGAACAGAGGGTACTTTCTTCAGCCCTTTCTACAACATCTCTCATCTATAAGATAACCTCTTGATCCATGATAAACTTTTCTGGGGGGAAAGAGAAGATGGGGAAATGGGGAGTGATGGTCAAAGGCAGGAAGGGAGAATAACAGTCCTCAAACCGAAGAGCCCTCTCCGCAGGTCCTCTCATCTCTGAGCGAGCCTGAAGCTCTCCAGTTGATACAGAAAGAGACCAGGTAGTAAGTGGTTTTTAATGTTATCTTTTGAAGAATATTTTAATGCTAAGGGACATTCTCATGATATAATATTAAGTAACCAAAGATTTATAATTAATGTATACTGTGACTACATCTTTGTAAAAATCAAAAGGGGGTATATATAGAGGAAGGTGGAACACATCAGTTTGTTCTCTTAAGGGGTTTGTTGGAATTATGAGTAATTTCTTATACTTGTGTTTTCCAATTTTTCTTTAATGAACTGGTATTTTTTTAAAAAATCAGAAAAATTCTATTTTAGAAATAGGGGCTTTTTGGTAAGAGGGGGTTACTAAGAAATTGAGCAAAAAGTCATTCTTCAAAAAAGTGGGGATTCACTTATGACTGTCACTAAGGCAGCTTTTCTGCTACCTTCACTTCTCATTGCATAGCACAGTGATGGGGCTGGACACACTGCAAGGACGTCTTCATTGGTCTCATCCTTGTGTCTGGGAAAGCCAGGAAGGCACTTCTTTCACTACCATGGAGGTCACTTAGCATTTAGAGGAAAAGAAAACTCTTAACATGAGACCCCATCTCATCTGGCAAGTACTTTGCTGCAGAACATAGAAAACATCATGGGGCTTTGGTTAAAGGAGGTGGCAAGCCTCCTTGCATGTGCTCCCTGAATGAACAGGGTGGGTGTTTATGCTGTTGGCAGCTCACATGTGATGGTTCTCCAGACAGAGCATGGGGACCAGCAGGGAACAGATGGACAGAGAGCCTGCAGGTGTCAGTTAAAGGGAAGGAGCCTCTTGATCCTCTGCTCATGGAAGGGAAATTGGCCATCTCCTCTGGTGTGAACTGTAAGTGAGATGCTCCAGCTGAAGTGGGTAGAGGGATTTATTTTGCTGTGATGGGGAAGAGAATAATTGTGTAGGATGTTTGCTTCTGCTAAGTGGGGGCTCTGTGAACTGGCTTTATGCAAGGGGCTCACACCAGGCTAGCTGAAGGCAAAAGCCTTCACAATGGCTGCTGGAACTGGACTTGGGCAGACTGCATGCTGCTTCAGACTCAGGTCTGACTGATTACCCAGATCAGTGCTTGAGACTCTGGGAGAGTCCCAATGGCAGAACTTGCACCAACAGGGAAGACAAGAATTTGGCCCCAGTCTGCTCATTCAGCCAGTGGCTGGGGTACATGCATATCTTGCTGGATTGAACCTGCTCCTTCCTGGACCCAAATGTAGTCACAGCTGCAGAGAGTTTCTGAACTCTCTGCCCTGGCCATGAATGGTTGGAATTTCATGAAAATACTTTGGTTGAGAGAAATGGATTCAGTTCTTCCTCAGAGCTACTTAATTAGAAGAGCTTGTCCTCTCCCCATGTACTTCTGTGGCAGATATTCCACCTGAGGAAAAGTCCAGGTTAAGATAGGATTAGAGTTAGGGATGGAGGGGCACCTGAGGTTGCCTCAGCTTCCAACATCCCACCAGACTGAAATGCTGGTAGGGAGGCCCCTGTGTAGCACATAATAGGCATTCCTCTCTCATGCTCAACTCCTTCCATTTAAATGGAAATCTCTTTATAACCATTTGGCCAAAGAGAAATAAGATTCTGAAGTTTTAAGCAAATCATCCAAGGTCATCCTAATAATGAATAGTAGTGCTTCAAAACCCAAGACCTGTCTGTTCTCTGTACCACAGTCTTATGCAGGAAGAAGACTAATAGACCCTAAGAATGCCCTGAACTCTATCTCCTACAGTGGCTTTCAATCTCCCCCTTCTATCACCTGCATAAGCATCTGCATAAGTAGTGCTTTCCCACTACTCTATATACAGACCTGCACCGAGGCCCACCTACATGCCTCATTTGTTGGTCTTGTCTTTATACAGAAATTGCTCTACATACAACAAATTTTGTACTGGTGTGTCTCACAATTTAATGTTCATGGGAATTACCTGGGGATCTTTTTAAAATGCAGATTTTGACTATCTTCTCTGCCCACTTCAAGAGCTTTGGTAAGCCATTTTCATCTCAGCTGCCAGATGGCCCCTTACTCTACATGGTATGTTGTGTATCTGTGCTTGCTCTTGGATGTTTTGCTGCTAAGTGTGAATGCAGTGGAGTGTTAAAAGAACAAGTGAAAACAAGATTATCGTGGAAATGAAAGGGAGAATGTGCTGAGCATTCTCCATTTGCATCCTTCTACCATAACACTTCAATGTGTTATCTGCCCTTCTATCCCTGCCATGGGCTCAAGGTCCTTATAGATAATAGTCTCTCAGATCCATTTCCTGATAGCTTCCAGCTGAGTTTTGCCAATGGGAAGCACCTGTAAGGGACTGGAGAATGGGGGGAGAGGTCAGTGAATTTTGCCTTTTTTTTTTTAATTTATTTTTTGTCAGTTGCTATGTCCCTCCATGGCTCCAGATCTAACTAGGCTCTGGTAACTGTGCTCTCCCCTTGCCCTTCCACCAAGCCTAGGGGTGGCTAACAGCTTTCTACCACAGTTAGTCTCTAAATACCCCCCAATCCACCATTTGTTTCCTGAATCTTTTGAACCAACTGAGTTGGATTCCATTTCCAGCCAAGGCCTTAACTGACTACTGAAATGATTCTTCTAGATAAAGGAAAAAGTGGAAGTGGTGAAACAATGGCAAAATGGCACACTAGCTCAGAAGGGAGAATTCTCAAGGAAGCAGGGCAGGAAGCCACAAGGGGAAAGCTGTAACTATTCACTCCTTTGACAGAATTCAACTAGAGGAGGGGTAAGTGAGGAAATCAACTTTTTGGGGTATGGTTAGAATGTAGGCCCATTACCAATATTAGTTTGGGTGCCAGTCAGGAGTCTGTTAGGGAATGTAAAGATTCAACAGGGTGAGAGGATTGGTATGAAACTCTTGTCACAAGCCCAAGATGGATATGTAGGTTCAAAGCTGTGTCAAATGCGCCCATCCAGGAGCAAGGCAAAGCTGTGGTAGTGACACCATGATGCTTCCTATCTCTGGCGATCCCCATGGCTTAGGCAGATCAGCAAGGGACGGAGTGTCACAGCCTCATTTTCTATGCTGAGAAAACAGGTCCATTTTGGAATAGAAATAACGTGAAGACATCATATTGAGCGAAGTCAGTCAAACCCAAAAGGAACAATCTTGAATGATTTCACATATATAAAATACCCAGAACAAGCAAATTCAGAGACAAAGTGGATTAGAGGTAACCGGGGGGCAGGGGGATAATGGAAGTTATTACTTAACGGGTACAGAGTTACTGTTTGGGGTGACAGAAAAGGTTTCGTAATAGGTGGTGGTGAGTACAACAGTGTAATTAGTACCAGTGAGTTGTACACTAGGAAGTGGTTAAAATGGGAAATTTTAAGTTGACTATATACTACCACAATAAAAAACTTAAAAGAAATAGCATATGTCAGCAAAGACTAACATTTATCACAGTTTACAGTTTTTTAAGGACTTTTATTCTGTGGAAAGATTTCTCAGGAGAACAAGAAATAAGGTCTTCACAGTTACTTCAGGCTTGAGATCAAATGGACCTGCAAACATTCTTGACTCTCCCCACTCACTTAATTTTGGGGCCCAGGGGCCTAGTATAAAATGCTCTGAGTCAGCCTCTCTGGGAGAGTTTTTTTTTTTTTTTTTTTTAATTTATTTTTATTGTGGGTAAAAATCAAAATTCTCACAATACATACAAACATTTGCAAAATGATATATAAATATATATGCATATATGTGTATTTGCCCACAAAAATGTTGTTTATATATACATATATATACATATATTTCAAGAGGTGCTTAGATTACCCAAAAAATTACACGGAACCCGCTGGGATTCCATGTTGCCCACCTCCCACACCTCCCACCACATCCCACACAAACATCTCCCACAAGTGTGGCCCACCACCCTCAATGAACTTACACATCCTGGAGCCTTGCCACCAACCATAGACCACAGTTCACACAGTAGACCACACTCTCTCCCACTCAGTTCTGAGTGGTGTGTGCTGATTTAAAATGGCCTACATCCGTTACCACAACAGTATTCAGGACCACCTCCAACTCCCAAACAAGCCCTGTATTTCAACTGCTCACCCCCTCCCTACCCCAAAAGTGTCAAGTGGCCACTGGCTCCACCTCATTGTTATAATTTCTTGCATTGCTAGAATCACCATATGTGAACAAGAGAATACCATCAAGTCCACTCTAGTCCATAGTTCTCCCAATCCTGAGGGGACTGGGATGGTGATGTCCACTCCAACTCCAAGTGAGAGAGGGCTTATATCCCATGGATATGGTGGGTGGGATGATCCTGCCTGCAGATGTAGGCTCTCCCTATTCCCTGTGATGGCCATTGCCCATCGTTGTCTCCTCACCAGGTGACTTGGATGAGTCCATTGAGCTGTAGGGTAGGAATTGCAGCTCCACCTAGATTTCATGCACACTGGCACATAGGTAGGCGGGAGGCTCCAGTCTCTGGAAGTATACCTAAAAACTCCAGCATCACATATAGGTTTGAATAGAAGGGACTGGTGAACCATGTGCAGGGAGGACTTATTTGAGTCCAATTCTGTCACTCTCAGGAGCACAGATTCCAAAATAGAACCCACAGATAAGGCATCAGTCTCTGGGGCTATCCCCCCCTTATATAGGACCAG
>JAKSZT010037496.1:131935-149463 GCA_026826555.1 Tolypeutes matacus
TGACATGTGTACACCTCCAGTGTTCTCCAATCTCTAGATGCCCAAGGCTTCTGGTCTCAGAAGCATTGACAATAAGATTGAAATGTGTCATATTAATTTAGCCCCATCTGCCATCTGCTCCAGCCACCCCCAACAGAGAATGTTGTGAATGGGAGCTGGAGTAGGCATCCCTGCTTGGTACAAGCTTTGCTGAGCTGAGAAAGGTCCCTGATTGGATCTCTGCTGCCACCCAACCTCCATCCTGTGAAGTGGTGGGCTGTGGAGATGAGATGGGCAGTGTGAAAACCTTGCTACTCAATGTGAGCTCTTTGGAGCAACCATGTCATCATCATCTGGGAGTTTGTTGGAAATGCAGAACCTCAGGTTACAGCTCAGACCCACTGAATTCAAATCTGCCAGTGACCAAGGTCCCCAGGTGAATCTTCTGCACAATAAAATTTGAGAAACTTTAATGTAGAGCAGTGGGGGTGATTCTTATACCAGGAGTGGGTTTGTCACCCTCACCCTCCACCCCAGGACCATTTGTCAATGTCTGGAGACAGTTTTGTTTGTCATGACTGGGAGGGAGAAACTTGTGATGCCCTGGCTCTGTAGAGGACAGAGATGCTGCTAAATAATCAACAGTGCCAAGAACAGCCTCCCACCCCATCCCAAATAAAATTATCTAGTCCAAAATGTTCATACTGTGCAGGTTAAAAAATCCTGGTAGAGAGGCTATGCTAAGATAGGGAAGAATACATTAAGATGTTCTTCTTTTGCTCATTTTACTCATAGTTCACCTGAATTTATATAACATGCCCATCATAATTCTGTAAATAGATGTCTCTTCCTGACATCCAGTCTCAGACGGCAGAAATGGAATCTTCCAATCAAAGTAACGTTAAAATTCAAATTATGAACAGATTGTCTTTCTCCTAACCCTCAAAGCACCTCTCTTCCCCTCATGTTTATCCTGGTGCCCTCTGAGCACACCATGGGGATGCTCAGGTCCCTGTGAATGTGGCCATATTGCTACATAGCTTTTCCTATAGCTGGAGGGGAGTACATTGAACTCAGTTCAATCCTTTAAATATTCCCCCAAATCTACAGAAAACCTTAAAATTGGCTACTGAAATAAGCATCCTTCACCCGATCTACACTCTAAAGAATGAAGGTAATGCCACATTTTTAACAGAAGCCTGAAAATCTTTGATGAATGCACTCTAATAGAGACATGGCTGTTTACATTTAAACCAGGACCCCATTCATACATACAGTGATTTCCCACAAAATGGGTGAAATACACTGGGCTAATACCCCTAAGAAGATTTATTGCAAATTAATGAATTAATACTTGTCTTTTCAATTCTAGTATAACTAAAAAGGAATTGGATGACAGTATCTTACATCCTGAGTTTCAGTGCTAATCAACGGCTCCTACTGGACTAAGCTGCCCAGAGATACTATTTTTCTCTGGATAGAAAAAAAGAAATAAAACAAAAAACAACTATTGGAAAGTGCTAGAGAAATACAAAAGGGAGGCAGAGATGGTGGGGAATTAAACCCTTGAAAGAAGGGAACCAGTCTTGTAGTGACATCTGTTTACACTTATGTGTTTATTTTGCTTTGCCCTGAGGAAACTCCCCAGTCCACATGGGAGGAGGCAGTTAGAATTCAAAAAGAACCAAAAGATCATTGGCCAAAGTCAGAGGATGGCCTGGGACTTCCAGAGTGGTTGAAAAAAGAGAGGGGATTTCCTGAAAATGAGGAAGCCACAGAGGAAGGAGCCTCCAAAATCTACATATGAACTCCCCTCAAATCCTTGTCTGACCCTTGAGCATAGGTTGCAGCTCCGACCCAAAATTTTGAGTTTCACTCCCAACACATATGAGAACTTGGTAAACATCTCAGACTTTTAAAGGTAACCTCAGAAAGACCATAACTTAAAGTAAGGACTATATCTCAGGACATGGGGCTAAGGGCAAAAATGAAAGATTTGTTCTAAAAATTCCATGGTGATATACTAGTAATCTATTTCTAGAACAGGACACAACACTCTTCAGAAAATAACAGACTATCCAAATTTCCTGCCACATTCTTCCACAATAACCAGTATGTAATGAAAAGTTATTAAACATGCAAAGAAACACAAAAATGTGGCACATAATTAAGAGAAAAAAGGAGCCAAGAGAAGCAAATCCACAAATGACCAGGATTTTTTAATAGCAAACAAGGACTTTACAATAACTATAATAAATATGTAAAACATTCTTCAGAACAAATTTAATATAACTGGTGAAGGGAAGGGCAATTCCAGGAGAGATCTGGAAACTGTAAAAAAAAAAAAGGAGTCTAAGCCTATATCTGGATGCTGTGGAGTTGGGAATTGGAGAGGAGAAAATCTTTGAAAGAGGTATGAGATGAAAGCTTTAAAACACAGAACCAAGACTGATAAAACAAAAGTGAGGGTCACAATGGAGAAACTGGTGCTGGACTAGCCTTCCTAATTTAAATAACTATAAAACTGGATGAAAGATATGTGGCATCTCATTTGAGTCACTGGAGAAATGCACAAGATGAGCTGCACCATTACCCACCTGTTCTGTCTTTTAGCACTTACCAGACTGTAGCACAGGGAGAGGAAATCCAAGCAGAGCTGGGGAAATGGCTGAATAAGAGTTCAGGGCTATTGAAGGGGCTGGAGCTTTCAGGACAGAGTGCAAGAGAAAGGGGAGAATTACAAAGAAAGAGCTCCTATTGCATGCATAGGAGCGACCTTTGGCCTTTGGTCAAATAGCAAGATGTATATGCACAGAGCGAGACCCAGTGAAGCTGGCAGAATACAGTTGCTTGGGAGCTGGCAGCTGCACAGACAATCCTGAAATTGCACAGTACTAGGAGACAGGTGATCAGATGGGGCAATAATAGGGAGATCTTGCTGAATATACTGAGCTAAAGAGAATGAGGAGTCAGACTTCTCCAGCCCTAAACTCATGCCTACACAAGACCCACCTTAATAAGAAAGATTTTTAAAATGTTTCAAAGGATGGAGCGATTCTACCAGCAAATTATATGCCTGCCAGAATGAAGCTCAACACTTACTAAAGGAAGATGACAAATCCAGCACACAAATAAAAATTACTGGGCAAGAGAAGGAACAGGAAAATGGGGCCCATAAACAGGAAAAAAAAATACTAGTTAGTAATTGAAACTGACATAAAAAGACCCAGGTGTTGGAATTTTTAAAAAGGACTTGAAAGAAGCTATTATAAATATGTTCAAGTGCTAAAGGAAAATATGGTGTTTGTGAATGAATAGATGGAAAATTTCAGCAGAGAAATGGATATTATAAAAAAAAAGAATCAAATGTAAATTCTGGTTCTGACACGAAAAGTATCTAAATTGAAAAATAAAATAATAGATGTGTGTAAAAGCAGATTGGAGATGGCAAAAGAATGGGTCAGTGAACTTGAAGATATATCATTGGAAATGATCTAATCTGAAAAAAAAAAACATAAGCAAAAAAAAATTTTAAAGTGGGTCTCAGTAACTGTTACAATATCATATTATATATGCAATTGGAGTTTCAGAAGGAGAAAAGGGGCAGCGAATAGTGCATATTAAAGCATTTGAAGGTACAAACTTGCCCATTTTTTCCAAATTTGATTTTTTTAAAAAGCAGCAACCACATGTACAGGAAATTCAGTGCTCCTGAGCATTGAGAATCATACATAGACACATCATAATCAAACAGCTGGACACCAAAAACTTTAGGAAAAACATTTAATGGAGCCAGAGGGAGGAAAATGACACATTTCAAACAAACAAAGAAAGATAAGATCAACACATGACTTTAAGAAACAATGGAGGCCATAGATAACATGGATAATGGAACTACATCTTTAATATGCTCTAAGTAAATAAAATTGTCAACCTAGAATTCTATCAACAGTAAAAATATCTTTTAAAAATGAAGGCAAAACACTACAGTAATTTGAGCACCAAAATAAAGTAGTATTAGGTTATAATTCAATGTATAAAGCAAACCAACCATGAGTCTATACGTATATAAGTAATGATTGAATAACTGAATGTGAAGAGGGATAGAGATATCTCCTAGGCAGAAGAATTCCAAATAATGTGTAAATGCTCTACCCTTAAGGAGTGGAACATAACTGCCCACTTCTTAAGTGTGGACTGTGCATAAGTGACTTTCTTCCAAAGACCACAGTATGGAAAAGGGGAAAAAATGAATATTACTGTGGAGAAACCTGACAAACTCTGCCTAAACCAGGAGATCAAGGTTAATATCAACAGATACGTCATGTTGGTAGTATGTAGTCTGGATTTGATATGATAAAAATGGCACATAAGCTGTGGTCTTCAACCCTTGAACATATAATCCCAGTCTAATCATAAGAACAACATCAAACAAATCCAAATTAAAGGACGTTCCCCCAAATATCTCACCAATATTCCTTAAAATGGTCAAGGAAGGTTATTCAAAACAAGGAAAAATCTGAGAAGTTTCTCAGTCTCTTCACAGAGTTTCACAGTCAAAAAGCAGCTTAAGGAGACATGACTATTAAATGTAACATGGTATCCAGAAGAGATGCCAGAATAGAAAAAGAATATTACAGAAAAACTAAGAAAATTGTAATAAAGTATGGATTTATCACTATTGATAATAATGTCTCAGTATTGGTTTGTTAATTATAACAGCTATGCCACACTAATGTAAAATGCAATACTAGAGGGGACTGGCTATAGGTTATATAGGAACCCCCTGTACTCTTTGTAAATCTAAAACTGCTCTAAAATAAAAAGACTGTTTTTTTAAAGATATCCAAACTTAAAGATAATAAAAATATAATGTTTAAATGAAAGCAAAAAAAAAAAAAGCATTTTCAGATAAATATAAACTGATAGAATTTTCACTAAAGGACACACTGTACAAAAAATTGTAAACAAAATTCTTTATCCTAAATGGACATAGTACCAGATAGAAATTTGATGTACAGGTAGGAAGAACAAGCCCTGGGAATGGTAATACACAGATACATATAAAAGATTATTTTTTCTTTTCTTCTGTTACATTCTTTAATTGACTGAAGTAAAAAATAAAACAATGTAAAGTGGGGCTCAGAATATATGTAAAATTAATACTTGTATCACTAATAAGCAAAGGATGAAAGGGACATAAATAAGATTATTCTGTTGTAAAGACCATATGTTATACATCAAGTGATATAATATTAATTCATGATAGAAACATGCGAAAATATATTTTAAAAATTGTTAAAGGCTTATACCTAAAAATTCAATAGAAGATATGGAATGGAATATTAAACACAAACAAACAACCCAAACTTTGTTCACCTAAAAAGAGACATGAAATGATGAACAAAGAAAGAACAGAGGGAACAGATAGAAAATAAATAACAAGACAGCAGACTTAAATTCAATCATATAAATAATTACATTAAATATAAGGTAACCAAACACTGCAATTAAAAGGTAGAGATTGTATAATGATACAAGAATAATACCCATCTGTATGCTGTTTATAAGGGTTGCAATTTAAATATAAAATATAGTAAGGTTGAAAGTAAAGGATGGGGAGAGATCTACCATGAAAATCTCAACTACTTGACAAATATTATTATTTACTAACCCAGAATTCAATCTCATTCTTCTGCTCCTGCTCTTTTGCCTGCCTTTCCTATAGAAGCTGGTAAAGCTAGCCATTCACTTTTTTAGCCTCCAGTACAGCTGGAATTGACCATATCACCTAGTTTGGGGCTACATATGTAAATAGAAATTTCTTGGGAATGCATCAGCCATTCTGATATAGGATATATACAGCTAAAATCACACTTTCTCTCCATATCCCCTACCTTGAATGTAAATGTTATGCATGGATCTAAGGTAGCCATCCTGTGACCTGAAGAGAAATGTCAAGAGAGCAACAGAAATGTTGGCCAGAATATCATTAAGCTGCTTAATAAATACTCTATCTCTTATTTTGTGAGAAAAATAAATCTGAGTTTGTCTATGCAATATTAGGTAGGTATTTTGGTTTTCACTTTTAAAAAGCAATTGAAACTAATAAAGTTTAATAAAGGCACTATAAAGAATTATCTTGAATCTTCATCTATATGACCAAAATGGTGTTGTATTTCTTGTATAACACTCTGATAATATATTTTCACAAAATGTTCATTCTTTATAGGACAAGGTATCTCACACTACTAAATGATTATTTTCCATATGACAACAAATAGGATCACAGGATCATGAAGAAAAGAATGTGCCAACAGCTGGCACACTGCAAATACAAAAAGGTGGACAAAGTCTCTTCTCACTTTTCCTGCATCTCTGCCTTGTGAAAGGCATGAGTATGTCATGCAACAGCCAAGGAGAGGCAGAAAGCCCTTTTTCCAAAAGAACATAAAAATGAGCACTTCTTTGAAGATTTCCCTTTATTTGCTTTTGTTTCTTCTCCTCCTCCCCACCGCTCCTCCCCCTTCCGCCCTCCTCCTACCACCTTTCTTCTCTGCCCTACTCCTTCTCTCCTTCTCTCTCCTCCTCCCTCCCTCCCTTCCTCCCATCCTCCCTCTCTCTCTCTCTCTCTCTCTCACATACACACACACACACACACACACGGGAATTACAGACTGGGGAATTAAGACCTATTACTTCCTAATTTCTTTGAATCAGCCTGTTTGTCATTTAATTGTTAAGTATCAAGGATATCTATATCTAACCCTAAAAAGAGTCAAGATAAAACTAATGTTTGTAATAGCTTTTTCCACTTGATTGAGACAAATAATTGATAATATTTATTTAAGAATTAGAAAACTTCTAATTGTTATACATTAATTCTCTCCATTCTCTGAATGTCCATGCTACAATACAATGTATGAAATATTTGCTATGTTTTAGACATGAGGGTCCCAAAGAAGAAATAACTACTCTTGTACCTTTCCAAGACTTTAGAACTTTTCCATGTTCTAACCTTCCACATTTCCATTTAGACAATCCATTATCATGATTGCTTTAACTGTGTCATATTGGAACCTATCAGTTTAAAGTATGTCTCCTCTCATGTAACTGAATTGATAAAAGACAAATGCTTACTCATAATTCAGTCTTATAAATGCTGCATAATGCAATACATGCTCAATAAATGTTAGGTGAATACTTTAATGAACTATGACTACATTTTGAATAATCCTATATCTGCAAACTTAGAGAAGTTAAATGACTTAAACAATCATAAAACTATTGTGCCATTCATTTCCCTTAAATTGGTAAAAGAGAGTAAGTCAAACATGACATTATGTATTTAGATGCTCAGGGCATCAATTTCAAAAGTGAATAGATAATTCAAAATTTCCAACTATCCAAGGAAAACAGAAGCATGCAAGAGAAGTAGCAGACTGTAAAGAAAAGAAAAAAATCTGAAAAACCTACAAAGACAGAGATAACTCAAAAAACAGAAGGCAACTTTAAAATGAGTTCCATCAAGAGATATCTGAGAGGATATTACACTCATAAGAATTATACTCTTAAAATATGCCATTAAAAAGAATCAAAGTTCTTGGAAAATAAAAAAAAAAATGTAATTGATAAAACAAATAAATGAAAACAAAACACATGAAGAGTTAAAGACCAGAATGGACAAGATTGAAGAATAAATCAGAAAACCCTAGATAAAAAGGAAAATAGATTAAAATTGTGAAAGAAATATTAAAAGCCATAACAGCTAGTTTTAATGAATCTAATATCCACCTAATGAAAAAGAAGAAATTGAAAATGATAGAATGAAACAAATGATACAAAAATAAGGTGTTTAGGTAATGAAATGAGTGCCTTATGAAAATATTTTTCATTCATTGATTCATTCAAACATTCTAGCATTCAGTAGATATTTATTGTCTATAAGGTGAAAAGCATGATACTATGTACTGGATGTACAATGAGAGCAAAAAATCAGAATGCCTGTCCTCGTGGAGCTTATGATATGGTGGGAAAAACAGACATGGGAAAAATTGCATATAAAAATGTACAAGTATAGTTCAATAAGAATGATGAGGGTCAAGCAAATGGTGGTATGAAAGGGTGCTGATAATGTACCAATCTCAAGGACATGTAGAGTTAAGTAAGTAGAATATGGCAGGATAATGTATATGAAGAACAGCACTCTGAGTTTGTGCAAAGGCCCCGTGGCATGGCATGTTAAGGAACTAAAAGAAAGCCAATGCAGTCAGATCTCAGAAAGTAAGGAGAGGCACAAAATATGTGAATTCCACATATAAAAATGAAATAACACTGTTTTCCAGGAAGGAAAACAAATAATTAATTTACAAAGGGCAATTGGCATTCTATTTTTTTTACATGCAAAACTGTGTGCCAGTAAACAATGGAGCTATGACTTCAAAGTCAAATTATATATGCATTTGGAGTTCCAAAAGTGTTGCTATGGAGCTCATTCAATTACTTTTCAACAACTCCTAAGATGTAAAAAAAATAAATAAAAAATCATAATCTATAAACAAAATGATAAAGAAGGGCAGAAAATAAAGTACTGGATAAGGATAAACTATAAACTTTCTCAACAATAAGGATTAAGGACTAGAAATCTTTGAGATAACAGATAAAGAGAGAAAAAAATGCATCAAAAGGGATAATAAGAAATACTGTATTTTGGTGGAAACCACAGCCTAAAGAAGTCATAGGAATCATGAGCTTTTTTGAACCAAAAAATATAATAAAGGAATATTTAAAGCAAAATTTGAATAAATAAAAGAAATTGGAAAATCTACAATCTTGTAAAAGTTATAACTCAGTGAAGAATTTTAAAATATGAAGCAACATATACAAAAAACTTACACGCAGAGATATATGTCAAAACAAACAAAATATGTTTTTTCATATATCAACAAAGAATTTACAAAAATCAACATACAGTAGGTCACCAAGCCCAAAAGAAAAGCTCAACAAACTTCTCAGAGGAGAAATCATATAAGGGCTCATTCTCAAATTAAAATTATAACAAAATTATATACCTGTTATACATTAGTAAATGAGCAATAGCCAAAACAATAACCATCCAGAATATTTCTAACACAAACATGAAAACTCTTCTCAATAACTGTTTGCAATAAAAGAAATTCAGGCTGAAATTACAAAATAAGTTTTCCAGGGAGAAGTTAATATAAGAACTTCCCTGAAGAAAGTCTTCCTCCTTCAGTCCCTTCCCATTCCTCTGGAGCCAGAGGACAACTTGGAGGGATCAGGGACTACTGGGCAGGCGCCCTGACCGCGGGTATTTCCGCAACCACCCCCGGGGCAGGTAACTGCTACTCCCAACACATCCCGGGACAGCTAGGTTCACCAACACCGCAAGGTCACTGGGACAAAGGTGACTTTACATAATCTCCCCCTGTTCCACCCAGCACCTGCGTGAAGTGACATTGATGTAACCACGGTTCCATCCCCTCCCCTTCATGGTGATGCTGGGGAGACCTGTGTGAGGCCACCAGGCAGGACACCAGGGACCCCAAGGACCCCAAAGGATGCCCAGGGGCCTTTGCAAACAAGAGTGTCCTGGAGAACTGACTAGTCCCTGAGTGTGCTCATTTCTTCCCATCTCTTTGAGTGACATCACATTGGTAGCTTGAAATAGGCCCTGGTGGACCATGGAAATCTGCAAACCCTGATAGTCAGAGCTCTTTCTGGAGAGCTACTTTACCTGCTCACCACTATGTGCAGATCTCTGTGCCTGACCCAGGATAAATGCTGGACAAATTTTCATCTGAATGAGTAAATGAAAGATATTCTGCAGATCACTTTGAGGAAACGTCAAAATAAGTATAAAACGTAGTTTCTGTCCTCAAAAACCTTACGGTATAGCTAAAGAGTCAAGACTAACATATTTTAAAAGCCAGATAGCAGTTCAAGTTAAATAACAATGAAGCAATATGGTTCTATAATTTGCAAGTGAGTCATATGAATAATATTTACTTGGATTCCTAAGTCAAAGAGATCATTGTGGGTTGGGATAACCAAGAAGGACTCCTTCAAATGCATGTAAATTTGTTAAGGAGATATTTATTTTCTCTCTACCTGTGCCAGTCATTTTTCTGGGCAATGGGGGTTATCAGTGAACAAAGCAAATAAAGATCCTGCCCTTTGGTGCTTACATTCTAATAGGGGAGACAGAAAATAAGCAAGATAAATTAAGCAAAATATGTACCAAGCATATTTGATAAGAGATAAGGCTATAGAGAAGAGCATAAATCAAGGAAGAGGGCTGTTCTTGCAGCCAAGAGCAAATGCTCTGCAAAGGGATTGTCTAATGTTTAAGGAAAGAAAAGGAGATGAGTAGTATGAGGGACTGTCAGGAGACCAGTGCGGTTGGGGTGGAGTGAATGCAGAGTAAAGTAGTAAAGAAATAAGAGAGGTAATGGCGGACAAAGTCATGTTGGGCCCTGGAGGTCATGACACGTTTGTTGGCTTTTACACTGAGAGAAATGGGAGGTTACTGAGATGCTTTGAGCAGAAGAAGGGCATGGTCTCGATGTATTTAGCAAGATCTCTTCAGCTACTATGCTGAGAAAAGACTGAAGTGGGGGTCAGAGGAAAAGCAGGAGACCAGTTAGGGGCTATAGTAATAATCTTGACAAGAAATGACTGTAGTTTGGATCAGGGTGGTAGTGCTGAGGATGGTGAGGTATGGTCAGTTTCTGGCTACATTTGGGAGGTAGGACCAGTAAGATTTGCTGACAGACCAGATGTGGGATGTGAGGGAAAGTGGCACATTTTTTTTTTTTTGCTTCAGCATGTGGAAGAATGGAATTGCCAGTGATGAGGTAAGAAAGGTTGTTAGAAGGAGCAGGTTTAGGGGGTGAGGGGATGTGCCAGGAGCTCTGTTTTGGCCAGGGTATAGTTGGAATGCTTGTTAGATAGCTAAGTACAGACAGGATTCCAAATGTCACTGGCCACTTTGGCAGAGCAGTTTCAGGGAAGTGTTGGAGGAGAATGCAGCAAAAACTTGGTTAGAATGGGTTCAAGAGAGAATGAGAAGATAAATTGGAGACAGTAAAGAGTAAAGATAACACGTTCAGAATGTTTGCTGTGAAGGAGGAAGAGAAATAAGACTGAAGGAAGAAATGCAGTCAAGAGGCTTTATTTTTTAAATGCAAGAAATGGCAACTTGTTTGACTCCCTTTGTGGGGATGGAAGAGAGATGGGAAAACTGCTGCAGAAGCATTAATTCAATTGAAAATGGAAGTTGGAGCTTCAAATGTTTATATTCAATTAATAGCTTACTTTAGAATAGATTATTTAACTCTAATAATCCAGTATTTGTTTGTTGTCATTATTTTTCAGTTAGTTGACAGTACTATTAAAAACTCAACACATTTAGACCTCAATCATAAAATTTTTATCTCAAAATGTACAAAAAGCCAATTGTATTAAACTAATAGGAGGATTTTATGAAAGATGAAAATGTCATTGAAAATTTTAAGTTTAAAAAAATATTAAATTTGTCATCTTCCCCACACTCATGTCTTTCCTTAAGCTAGTGTTCTGCAATGCATCAAGAAACTTTTTGCCTACATCAGTTTTTGAAACTGAGCTTTCTTTTTCATAAAGCTAGCTTATAAAATTTAGTTGATATGTATAGCTCTCTTTTCTAAAGAAATGAGCATGGAAAAGTAGCATTTTAAAAGTAGGTACAGAATTTTCTTTTACCTGTTTTACTTCCTTTCTCCTCTTCACTGGCTCAATGATTATTTTTCCTAAATCATAGATGTTTCATTTGAATAGACTATAGACAGTCTTTTCACAAGTTTAATTCCTGTGTTTTCACAGTGTTAGGACACAGCTAATGTTCAGTAAATATTCTTTGATTTGATTGATCTCACATATATATAATATGTTATCCTATATATACATTTTATTTAAAAAAATAATTGTCATTTCTTACATTTTTGTCACATACCACACCCTATAAAGTTGCCGTACATATTTTCTCATTTAGTAATCCCTTAATCCTCTGTATGTAAGTTTTTTTTTCCTTTCCATTATAAGTGGATCTTTCATTGACTTATTACCTATATGTTAGTCAAAGTAACCCAACTCAACATAATATTTTTAAAAAGAGAGTATCTGTATCTATATAATACTATTTAATAGAGGAAAATATTTTGTTTTGTTGCCTCAATTACTTTTTTCATTAAATTTTTATTATTATTTTTAAAGAAACTTTAGATTACATAAATGTTACATCAAAAATATAAGGGATTCCCATATTCTCCACTCCTTCCCCTCCCACACTTTTCCACATTAACAACATCCTTCATTAGTGTGGTACATTTGTTACAATTGATGAACACATATTGAAGCATTGCTACTAACAATTGTTTAAAGTTTACATTTTGGTTTACACTTTGCACTGCTCAATTTTATAGGTTTTGATAAAATGAATATGGCCTGTGTCCATCATTCCAATGTCATGCAGAACAATTCCATTTTCCCCAAAATGCCCCATGTTATAGCCATTCTTCCATCTCCCTCCCCTCAGACCTCTGGTGGCCACTGCCTTTATATCAATGATACAAGTTCTTCCATTACTAGAATAATAATGAGTTCACTTTAACCATAGTTGCAATCCAAACTTGTATGTTCATTCCTCAATCTTGAGTATTTTGGGATGGTGATGCCCACTCTGCTTCCATTTGAGAGGGGGCTTAGATCCCATGAGGCAGATGGATGGAACTGTCTTGCAGTTGTAGATACTGTTTTTTGGAATGGGCATGGTCCATAATTAATTATTCTGGGAGAGTCTGATGAATTGGAGGGTAGGCGTTAGCTACACTCTGCTGGAATTCAGGGCTTAACCTGCAAATGAACAACTTGAAAATTTAAGTCTCTGGGACACGTATTTGATGGGTAGAGTGCTAATTATAGATTCCAATAAAGGGGCAGAAGGATCATGTGTAGGTAAATTATAAATGAGTCCAACTCCAATATATTGGGGGAAAAGGTTATCATATATTCCAAGGTAAGGCCCACTGACAGGATGCCACATTCCTGCAGTTGTCTGCCCTGCCCGCAGTGTCCAGATGTCTCTAGAGCCCTCAGGAGCCCCACTGCTTCAGGCAATATTTACTGTGGCAGTTAGTGAGATCCTCCTAAGACATGCATAAGCACAACCTCTGGAATGATCTCCAGACTCACTTTGAAATCTCTTAGCCATAAAAACTCATTTGTATTTGATATTTCCCCCTTTTGGTCAAGATATGTAAGTTAAGTTTTTATTATCCTCACAGTTGAGGAAGTGGAAGCTTACAGAGGTTAGGTTACCTGACCTTGGGCAGAATCCCAGCTACCTTGGCAGAATCTTTGAAGTCACTTCTATTCCTTCCAAACATCCTTTGGCAATTTAGGGCCCAGGAATTGGCAGCTAGTTGGGATCTTCTCTCCAACACTTCTGGATCCTATCCGGTTTGGAAGTGAAACCTTCGCTGTGGCAGCAGCAAGTAAATTCCCTGGGGATGATCCTAGGATCCAAACCAGGCTTTGTGAGATTGTGGGTCTATTTTGCTCTCTTCCTTTTTAGTGCTTAATGTGTGTTCTCTGTGGTTAATCATTTTAGAAGTGTTAGACATCCATTATTCTAGAGGGCAACATTTGAATAGTGTCTTTACAAGTTATAAAGCTTGACATCTAAGGAGAATCTTTATTCAAATCTATAATTCTCCCATGAAACAATGATATCAACGACAGACTTTATCTACCTGATAATTTGCAATTGGCTACTCCTGGCATGGCAATAGCTTTCATGAAATTTGAATGCTGTGAAATCCTTTTATTGTCTTAGAAGATAATACTTTTACCTTTTTCCCCTAGTTTGTTGATCGTTATGATAACTTCTATTTCCATTTAATTTAGTTTGTGTATAATTTCCTTTTCAATGTGTTGTAATTTTGTGTGGTGTGTCACTACCAGCATCATTTTTAATATCAAAGTGCATTTTTTTTTTTAGATTATTTCAGAGTTTACTTTGGACCCAAAGGCTAATATCTAAAAAAAAAAAAAAAAATTAAAAAAATTAAAAAACAAAAACCAAAAAAAAAAGGGGGGGTTTTTTTTTTTTTTTTTTTTTTTTTCTTTACAGACCAGACTAATCTTTTTTTTCTTTAATTAAATTTAATTTTTTCAATTTTTTTATTGTGGGTGCAAATCAAATTTTTCACAATACATACCAATATTTGTAAAATGATATATATATATATATATGCATTTGCTTACATAAATGTTATTTTATATATATATATATATATTTTTTTTTTTAAAGGTGCTTAAGTTACCTAGATATTACACAGAAATTACAGGGATTCCCATGTTCCCCACCTCCCACACCTCCCACAACATCCCACACAAACATCCTTCATCAATGTGGCACATTACCTGCAATGGATATACACATCCTGGGGCCTTGCCACCAAGCATAGACCACAGTAGACCACAATCTCTCCAACACAGTTCTGCATGGTATATGCTTATGTAAAATGGTTTACATCTGTCACCTCAACGCCACTCAGGACAACCTCCAAGTCCCGAAAAAGGCCCTGTTTTACAACTGCCCTTCCCCTCCATGCCCCGAAAGCATCCAGTGGCCACTTGCTCCACCTCACTGTTATAATTTCTTCCATTGCTTGAATCACAATAAGTCTACAACAGAATATCATTAAGTCCATCTAGTCGATAGCTCTTCCCCCAATCCTGAGGGGACTGGGATGGTGATGTCCACTCCACCTCCAAGTGAGAGAGGGCTTATATCCCATGGATACAGTGCATGGGATTATCCTGCCTGCAGCTGCAGGCCCTCTCCATTCCCTGGGTTGGCCGTTGCCCATTGTCATCTCCTTGCCAGGTGACTTGGATGAGTCCATTGAGCTGTAGGGTGAAATTGCAGCTCCACCGAGATTCCAGGCACAGATGGCACATAGGTAGGCCAGAGGCTCCAGTCTCTGGAAGTACACCTAAAAACTCCAGCATCACATATAGGTTCAAATAGAAGGGACTGTTGGACCATGTGCAGCGAGGATTTATTTGAGTCCAACTCTGTCACTCTCAGGAGGACACATTCCAAAGTAGAGCCCACTGATAAGGTGTCAATCTCTGGGGCTATCCCCCCTTATATAGGACCTGGGTGTCTCCAGAGCCCTCAGGAGACCCTCTGTGTGGGGTGATATTCACTTTGCTGTTCTATGAGATCCTATTGAGGTGTGCATAAGCATTGCCTCTGGGATGACCTCCTGACTCTCTTTGAAGTTTCTTAGCCACATGAACTCATTTCTCTTTACATTTTCCCCCTTTTATTCAAGGTCTTTTTCCAATTGTGCTGCCTGTTGGCACTTGGTATTAGTCCCTCGTTGCCAGGGAGGCTCATTCCCGGGAGTCATGTTCCACTTTGGGGAAAATGTAATGCATTCATGTGCTGAGTTTGGCTTAGAGAGAGGCCATATTTGAGCAACAAGGAGGCTCTCAGGTGGCAATGCTTAGGCACCCCATAACAGTAGGCTAAGTATCAATTACAAGAGCAAAGACTCATAAGGCTAGTCATCAATAACAAGAACTCATCAGTGGGCCATCCTCTTTTGCCAGACACTGACCCTGCACTCAGAGTACTGTTGCTGCTCCCTTGGAGAATGTGGCAGAGCTCTCCAGGCTGGGAATTAAGATTCCCTCATTTATTGAGTGATTGTCTACCCACCATGACCATGCCCCACCCCTTGATCATTTGAACAATTCTATATATCTTTCATGTACATTCAGATGAACTTACTCCCATGAATCCTCCATCCCAGACACCCCCCTCTAATGCTCCTCTGCTGCCCCCATTGTAACCCTTCTGTGACCTAAACCTTCCTTGAACATGAAGCCCATATAATAACCAAATAAAATTAATAGAAAAAATAAATAATAATGATAAGCTTAAATGCAAGAGATAAGTACAAGGAAACTCAGAAGAAAAAAAGAAAACTAAACTAAAAATAAAATATAAATAGAGAGGGAGGTGGCAAGATGGCGTTGGTGTAGGAGGGCGCACACTGCAAGCTCCCAGAGCAAGGCGGATTGTGGACGGGGTCCTGCCCGGGGGTCTGTGCTGTGCACGCGTGGAGTGAGAAGCTTGGGACATCTATCTGCACGGATCAGCGGTGTGGACCGAACGGTGGAGATTCGTGAGTTTTGAGGCTGCTGGTGGAGGTTGGCACAGGCGGCTGAGCCCCGCGGTTACGGAAATAAAAAATAAAAAGGCCATTTGGAGCCGCGGGCGGGGGCAAAAAAGTTTTATTTTCTGGGGAGCTGGCTGCCTGGCGCCCCTTGAACCTTGTGTGAACAGAGCAAACGAGCTAGTCAGCACCCAGTGAACCGGAGGGGGGATTTTGGTCGGGGAACGCAGCTGATTTCCCTAGCCACCCAGGGATAAGTCCTGGGCCGCTGCGGAGCCAGGAGGAAGGGACACTTCCCAAAGAAGGGAGGGTTCGGTTGGAAGACAGGGAAGGGTATTTTATATTTTTAGACATCGATCTGGCTGCCTGCACCGCCCCATAGCTTTGGGGAGCAGATAAGCCGAACTGAAGCAGCACCAGGCTGAGAGCAGACGCGAATCTGCACTCAAACTGATTCACTGAGCAGCCCAGTGACGCTGGAGCTCAGCGCCAGAAGGGGCGGAATCCGCCGTCTTTAGCACTCTTCACTGACTAACATCAGAGTTTCAGCTAACCTGGGGAGTCCGGAAAGTGGAACGTGCTTGATTAATTTCCACGGGCCCAGCTAGGGTCCCTTCCGTAAGGGGGTTGGTCTAGAAGAGGAATTATTTTGGGTCCTGCATTTGGCTAAAAAAAAAAAAAAAAAAATGAGGTCACCTCAACAATTGAAAAATAAATTCTTTTTAATTTAGTTTAATAGATAAAAGCTGCTTCAGGACCTGCATATAGAACCCTGTGGGGAAATTCATTGATAAACACAAGTAGGCAGGAAGGATCCATGTGGACCCTAGGGGAATCATTGACCCCCCTTAGCTCTGTTTGACTGCTTGCCTGTGTGGATCATTGGTTTCTCTCTGTTACTTTCTGGTCTATGGCTATTATTCCCATTTTCCTCCCCCCTTCCTTTTTCCTTCTATTTATTTTTTAAATAGGTGTGCCAGCTGGTGGCTTATTTGCTGGGCTTCTTATTCAGTAATTTCCCACTCGCTGTATATATTGATTCTGTATTACAAACTATCGCTTATCCTTCCTGCATGTTTCTGCCTTCTGTTTTCTGTTGTGGCTCTTAGAGACAACATTTTTTCATAGGCCACAACTTAAGGGTGTCAATTTATATCCCATCTATTTTGTTTCCTTCTTCTTTTTTCTTTTTTTTTTTTTTTTAATTAGTATTAACTTTTTCCTTTCAGACCTTTCTCTACTATTTCTCTACCTCCTCATAATTCTAGCCTTCTAAATCACTATATATATATATAT
>JAKSZT010037496.1:155778-169734 GCA_026826555.1 Tolypeutes matacus
ATCCAGAATATTTCTAACACAAACATGAAAACTCTTCTCAATAACTGTTTGCAATAAAAGAAATTCAGGCTGAAATTACAAAATAACTTTTCCAGGGAGAAGTTAATATAAGAACTTCCCTGAAGAAAGTCCCCCTCCTTCAGTCCCTTCCCATTCCTCTGGAGGCAGAGGATGACTTGGAGGGATCAGGGACTACTGGGCAGGAGCCCTGACTGTGGGTATTTCCGCAACCACTCCCGGGGCAGGTAACCGCTAATCCCAACACATCCCGGGACAGCCAGGTTCACCAACACCGCAAGGTCACTGGGACAAAGGTGACTTTACATAATCTCCCCCTGTTCCACCCAGCACCTGCGTGAAGCGACATTGATGTAACCGCGGTCCCATCCCCTCCCCTTCATGGTGATGCGGGGGAGACCTGTGTGAGGCCACCAGGCAGGACACCAGGGACCCCAAGGACCCCAAAGGACACCCAGGGACCTTTGCAAACAGGAGTGCCCTGGAGAACTGACTAGTCGCTGATTGTGCTCATTTCTTCCCATCTCTTTGAGTGACATCACACTGGTAGCTTGAAATAGGTCCTGGTGGACCATGGAAATCTGCAAACCCTGATAGTCAGAGCTTTTTCTGGAGAGCTACCTTACCTGCTCACCACTATGTGCAGATCTCTGTGCCTGACCCAGGATAAGTGCTGGACAAATTTTCAACTGAATGAGTAAATGAAAGATATTCTGCAGATTACTTTGAGCAAACATCAAAATAAGTATAATACGTAGTTTCTGTCCTCAAAAACCTTACAGTATAGCTAAAGAGTCAAGACTAACATATTTTAAAAGCCAGATAGCAGTTCAAGTTAAAGAACAATGAAGCAATATGGTGCTATAATTAGCAAGTGAGTCATATGGATAATAAGTACTTTGATTCCCAAGTCAAAGAGATCATTGTGGGTTGGGATAACCAAGAAGGACTCCTTCAAATGCATGTAAATTTGTTAAGGAGATATTTATTTTCTCTCTACCTGTGCCAGTCATTGTTCTGGGCAATGGGGATTATCAGTGAACAAAGCAAATAAAGATCCTGCCCTTTGGTGCTTACATTCTAATAAGGGAGACAGAAAATAAGCAAGATAAATTAAGCAAAATATGTACCAAGCATATTTGATAAGAGATAAGGCTGTAGAGAAGAGCATAAAGCAAGGAAGAGGGCTGTTCTTGCAGCCAAGAGCAAATGCTCTGCAAAGGGATTGTCTAATGTTTAAGGAAAGAAAAGGAGATGAGTAGTATGAGGGACTGTCAGGAGACCAGGGCGGTTGGGGTGGAGTGAATGCAGAGTAAAGTAGTAAAGAAGTAAGAGAGGTAATGGGGGACCAAGTCATGTTGGGCCCTGGAGGCCATGGCATGTTTGTTGGCTTTTACTCTGAGAGAAATGGGAGGTTACCGAGATGCTTTGAGCAGAAGAAGGGCATGGTCTGGACGTATTTAGCAAGATCTCTCCAGCTATTATGCTGAGAAAAGACTGAAGTGGGGGTCAGAGGAAAAGCAGGAGACCAGTTAGGGGCTATAGTAATAATCTTGACAAGAAATGACAGTAGTTTAGATCAGGGTGGTAGTGCTGAGGATGGTGAGGTATGGTCGGTTTCTGGCTACATTTGGGAGGTAGGACCAGTAAGATTTGCTGACAGACCAGATGTGGGATGTGAGGGAAAGTGGCACATTTTTTTGCTTCAGCATGTGGAAGAATGGAATTGCCAGTGATGAGGTAAGAAAGGTTGTTAGAAGGACCAGGTTTAGGGGGTGAGGGGACGTGCCAGGAGCTCGGTTTTGGCCAGGGTATAGTTGGAATGCTTGTTAGATAGCTAAGTACAGACAGGATTCCAAATGTCACTGGCCACTTTGGCAGAGCAGTTTCAGAGAAGTGTTGGAGGAGAATGCAGCAAAAACTTGGTTAGAATGGGTTCAAGAGAGAATGAGAAGAGAAATTGGAGACAGTAAAGAGTAAAGATAACACTTTCAGAATGTTTGCTGTGAAGGAGGAAGAGAAATAAGACTGAAGGAAGAAATGCAGTCAAGAGGCTTTATTTTTTAAATGCAAGAAATAGCAACTTGTTTGGCTACTGTGGGGATGGAAGAGAGATGGGAAAACTGCTGCAGAAGCATTAATTCAATTGAAAATGGAAGTTGGAGCTTCAAATGTTTATATTCAATTAATAGCTTACTTTAGAATAGATTATTTAACTCTAATAATCCAGTATTTGTTTGTTGTCATTATTTTTCAGTTAGTTGGCAGAACTATTAAAAACTCAACACATTTAGACCTCTATCATAAAATTTTTATCTTAAAATGTGCAAAAAGCCAATTGTATTAAACTAATAGGAGGATTTTATGAAAGATGAAAATGTCATTGAAAATTTTAAGTTTAAAAAAATTATTAAATTTGTCATCTTCCCCACACTCACGTCTTTCCTTAAGCTAGTGTTCTGCAATGCATCAAGAAACTTTTTGCCTACATCAGTTTTTGAAACTGAGCTTTCTTTTTCATAAAGCTAGCTTATAAAATTTAGTTGATATGTATAGCTCTCTTTTCTAAAGAAATGAGCATGGAAAAGTAGCATTTTAAAAGTAGGTACAGAATTTTCTTTTACCTGCTTTACTTCCTTTCTCCTCTTCACTGGCTCAATGATTATTTTTCCTAAATCATAGAGGTTTCATTTGAATAGACTATAGACAGTCTTTTCACAAGTTTAATTCCTGTGTTTTCACAGTGTTAGGACACAGCTAATGTTCAGTAAATATTCTTTGATTTGATTGATCTCACATATATATAATATGTTATCCTATATATACATTTTTTTCAAAAACTAATTGTCATTTGTTACATTTTTGTCACATACCACACCCTATAAAGTTGACGTACATATTTTCTCATTTAGTAATCCCTTAATCCTCTGTATGTAAGTTTTTTTTTTTCCTTTTCATTCTAAGTGGATCTTTCATTGACTTATTACCTATATGTTAGTCAAAGTAACCCAACTCAACATAATATTTTTAAAAAGAGAGTATCTATATCTATATAATACTATGTAATAGAGGGAAATATTTTGTTTTGTTACCTCAATTGCTTTTTTCATTAAATTTTTATTATTATTTTTAAAGAAATTTTACATTACATAAATGTTACATCAAAAATATAAGGGATTCCCATATTTCCCACTCCCTCCCCTCCCACACTTTTCCATATTAACAACATCCTTCATTAGTGTGGTACATTTGTTACGATTGATGAACACATATTGAAGCATTGCTACTAACAATGGTTTAAAGTTTACATTTTGATTTACACTTTGCACTGCTCAATTTTATAGGTTTTGACAAAATGTATATGGCCTGTGTCCATCTTGCAATGTCATGCAGAACAATTCCCGTGTTCCCAAAATGCCCCATGTTACAGCCATTCTTCCCTCTCCCTCCCCTCAGACCTCTGGTGGCCACTGCCTTTATATCAATGCTACAAGTTCTTCCATTACTAGAATAATAATGAGTTCACTTTAGCCATAGTTGCAATCCAACCTTGTGTGTTCATTCCTCAATCTTGAGTATTTGGGGATGGTGATGCCCACTCTGCTTCCATTGAGAGGGGGCTTAGATCCCATGGGGCAGATGGATCGAACTGTCTTGCAGTTGTAGATACTGTTTTTTGGAATGGGCATGGTCCATCATTAATTATCCTGGGAGAGTCTGATGAATTGGAGGGTAGGTGTTAGCTACACTCTGCTGGGATTCAGGGCTCAACCTGCAAATGAACAACTTGAAGATTTAAGTCTCTGGGACACATATTTGTTGGGTAGAGTGCTAATTATAGATTCCAATAAAGGGGCAGAAGAACCATGTGTAGGGAAATTATAAATGAGCCAACTCCAGTATATTGGGGGAAAAGGTTATATATTCCAAGGTAAGGCCCACTGACAGGATGCCACATTCCTACAGTTGTCTGCCCTGCCCACAGTGTCCAGATGTCTCTAGAGCCCTCAGGAGCCCCAATGCTTGAGGCAATATTTACTGTGGCAGTTAGTGAGATCCTCCTAAGACGTGCATAAGCGCAACCTCTGGAATGATCTCCAGACTCGCTTTGAAATCTCTTAGCCAAAAAACTCATTTGTATCTGATATTTCCACCTTTTGGTCAAGATATGTAAGTTAAATTTTTATTATCCTCACAGTTGAGGAAGTGGAAGCTTACAGAGGTTAGGTAACCTGACCTTGGGCAGAATCCTAGCTACTTTGGCAGAATCTTAGAAGTCACTTCTATTCCTTCCAAACGCCCTCTTGGCAATTTAGGGCTCAGGAATTGGGAGCTAGTTGGGATCTTCTCTCCAACACTTCTGGATCCTATCTGGTTTGGAAGTGAAACCTTAGCTGTGGCAGCAGCAAGTAAATTCCCTGGGGATGATCCTAGGATCCAAACCAGGCTTTGTGCGATTGTGGGTCTATGTTGCTCTCTTCCCTTTTAGTACTTAGTGTGTGTTCTCTGTGATTAATCATTTTAGAAGTGTTAGACATCCATTATTCTAGAGGGCAACATTTGAATAGTGTCTTTACAAGTTATAAAGCTTGACATCTAAGGAGAATCTTTATTCACATCTATAATTCTCCCATGAAACAATAAAAGGGTTGGCCAATGATATCAACGACAGACTTTATCTAACTGATAATTTGCAATTGGCTACTCCTGGCATGGCAATAGCTTTCATGAAATTTGAATGCTGTGAAATCATTTTATTGTCTCAGAAGATAATACTTTTACCTTTTTCCCCTAGTTTGTTGATCATTGTGATAACTTCTATTTCCATTTAATTTTGTTTGTGTATAATTTCCTTTTCAATGTGTTGTAATTTTGTGTGGTGTGTCAATACCAGCATCATTTTTAATATCAAAGTTGCATTTTTTTAAAAGATTATTTCAGGGTTTACTTTGGACCCAAAGGCTAATATCTAAAAAAAAAAAAAGAAAAGAAAACAAAAAAACCACAAAATAATAATGGTGGGATTTTTTTTAGTTTTGCTTTCCAGACAAGACCAAAGTAATCTTTTTTTTTTTTTAATTTAATTTAATTTTATTATTGTGGGTACAAATCAAAATTTTCACAATACATACCAATATTTGTAAAATGATATATAAATATACATGCATATATGTGCATTTCCTTACATAAATGTTATTTTATATATATATATATTAAAAGGTGCTTAGATTACCTAGATATTACCCAGAAATTACAGGGATTCCCATGTTCCTCACCTCCTACACGTCCTACAACATCCCACACAAACATCCTTCATCAGTGTGGCACATCACCTGTAATGGATATACACATCCTGGGGCCTTGCCACCAAGCACAGACCACAGTTCACATCGTAGACCACACTCTCTCCCACACAGTTCTGCATGGTATATGCTGATGTAAAATGGTCTACATCTGTCACCACAACGCCACTCAGGACAACCCCCCAAGTCCCGAAAAAGGTCCTGTTTTACAACTGTCCTTTCCCTCCCGGCCCTGAAAGCGTCCAGTGGCCACCGGCTCCACCTCACTGTTATAATTTCTTCCATTACTTGAATCAATATATCTACAACAGAATACCATTAAGTCCACTCTAGTCCATAGCACTTCCCCCAGTCCTGAGGGCACTGGGATAGTGATGTCCATTCCACCTCCAAGTGAGAGAGGGCTTATATCCCATGGATACAGTGCATGGGATTATCCTGCCTGCATCTACAGGCCCTCTCCATTCCCTGGGATGGCCATTGCCCATCGTCGTCTCCTTGCCAGGTCACTTGGATGAGTCCATTGAGCTGTAGGGTGGAGTTGCAGCTCCACCGAGATTCCAGGCACAGCTGGCACATAGGTAGGCCACAGGCTCCAGTCTCTGGAAGTACACCTAAAAACTCCAGCATCACATATAGGTTTGAATAGAAGGGACTGTTTGACCATGTGCAGGGAGGACTTATTTGAGTCCAACTCTGTCACTTCAGGAGTACAGATTCCAAAGCAGAGCCCACTGATAAGGCATCAATCTCTGGGGCTATCCCCCCTTATATAGGACCTGGGTGTCTCCAGAGCCCTCAGGAGCCCCTCTGTGTGGGGTGTTATCCACTCTGCTGTTCTATGAGATCCTTCTGAGGTGTGTATAAGTGTTGCCTGTGGGATGACCTCCTGAATTTCTTTGAGGTCTCTTAGCCACATAAACTCATTTGTCTTTACCTTTTCCCCCTTTTATTCAAGGTCTTTTTCCAATCGTGTTGCCAGTTGGCACTCGGTATTAATCCCTCGTTGCCAGGGAGGCTCATCCATGGGGGTCATGTCCCACATTGGGGGGAAGGTAATGCATTCGTATGCTATATTTTGGCTTAGAGAGAGGCCACATTTGAGCAACAAGGAGGCTCTCAGGTGGCAACCCTTAGGCACCCCATAACAGTAGGCTAAGTTTCAATTACAAGAGCAAAGACTCATAAAATTAGTCATCAATAACAAGAACTCATTAGTGGGCCATCCTCTTTTGCCAGACACTGCCCCTGCACTCAGGGGACTGTTGCTGCTGCCTTGGAGAATGTGGCAGAGCTCTCCAGACTGGGAATTAAGATTCCCTCATTTATTGAGTGATTGTCTACCCACCATGACCATGCCCCATCCCTTGATCATTTGAACAATTTTATATATCTTTCATGTATATTCAGATGAACTTACTCCCATGAATCCCCCATCCTAGAAACCCCCCATGAATGCTCCTCTGCAGCCCCCATTGTAACCATTCTGTGATCCTTGAACATGAAGCCCACATAATAACTAAATAAAATTAATAGGAAAAAGAAATAATAATGATAAGCTTAAATGCAAGAAATAAGTACAAGGAAACTCAGAAGAAAAAAAGAAAACTAAACTAAAAATGGGCAAAAAACAAAAAAAAATCCTTAAAAATTTTTTTTTTCCTTTTATCACTGTATTATTTGATGTCCAGTGTACCATGACACTTTCCCCCTCTGATTCCCCAGTGTCTCCCAAATTTTCATTTAATTTTCAAAGAAGATTTAGGTCACAGCCAAGTCACACACAGAATACTAGAGACTCCCACATACCCAACCTCCCTCCTCCTACCCCACCCCATATTAAAACCTTTTTAAAAATTTTTATGGATATTAGCATTGTTATAACTGTTATACAGATAGTAAAATACAGCACTAAACATTGTCAATGGTTTACAGTATAGTATACAATTTAGACGGTACAGTTTAACAATTTTTGATGATATTTACCATGTCCTGTGCCCATTACTGTAAGGTAATGAAAAACCTTTTCCATGACCACTAAATACCCCTTTTAATCTTAACTGTTCCTTCCTCCCCAATCCTCTGGGGCATATGACACTCCCCTGTCTTGACTCATGGCATAACAAGATTCACAGTTACATGCCCTGGGTATTCCAACCTGCCCTTCCTAATCTACCCACCAGTCAACCCTGCACCCCCAAACCCAGTAATATCACTACCCTATCCTTCAATATGCAACTATACTCTATCCCTTTACCATAGATTATGTCTATATGGGTGATGGCTCAAAGCCTACTCTTCTCATTCTCTCCCTTGTTAACCTATCTTTCAGACAATGGTTCTCAGAGACTGCTCACATTCCTCACTTCAAATCAGTGAGGTAATATATTGTTCATCCTTCAATGCCTGGCTTGCTTCACTCAACATAAGGTCTTCAAGATTCATCCATGTTATTCCGTGTTTTAGCACTTTATTTCTTCTTACAGCTGAATAATATTCCATTGTATGTATGTACCACATTTTACTTATCCATTCATCTGTTGATGGGCACCGGGGATGATTCCAACTTTTGGCAATGGTGAACAATGCTGCTATGAACATTGGTGTGCATATATCTGTTCGTGTCTTTGCTTTCAGTTTTTCTGGGTATATACTCAGCAGTGGAATTGCTGGATCATACAGAAGATCTATTGGTAGTTTTCTGAGGAACTGCCAAACTGTCCTTCACAGTGGCTGGCCATTCCACAATACCACCAGCAGTGGATGAGGGTTCCTATTCCTCCACATCCTCTCCAACTCTTAGAGTCTGCTGTTTTTTTAATAGCTGCCATTCTGATGGGTGTAAGGTGGTATCTCATTGTGGTTTTGATTTGTATTTCCCTGATAGCAAGTGATGTCAAGCATTTGTTCATGTGCTTTTTAGCCATTTGAATTTCTTCCATGGAGAAGTGTCTTTTCAGTTCAATTGCCCATTTTTTAAATGGGTTGTTTGTCTTTTTATTTTCAAGGTGTAGGATTTCTTTATATACGCAGGATATTAGGCTCCTATCAGATATATGGTTGCCAAATATTTTTTCCCATTGGGTAGGCTGCCTTTTTATTTTCTTAATAAAGAAACTCCTTTGAGGTGCAGAAGTTTTTAATTTTGATGAGATCCCATTTATCTATTTTTTTCTTCTGCTGCTCCTACTTTGGCTGTGAAGTTCATGAAACCATTTCCTATTACAAGGTCCTGTAGATGCTTCCCTACATTATCTTCCAAAGTCTTTATGGTTTGGGCTGTTATATTTAGATCTTTAAACCATCTTGAGTTGAATTTTGTATAAGGCATGAGATGGTATTCTTCTCTCATCCTTTGGATATGGATATCCAGTTCTCCAAGCACCACTTGTTAAAGAAGCCATTCTCTCCCAACTGAGTGGGCTTGGTAGCCTTGTCAAATATCAGATGACTCTATATGTGAGGATCTATGTCAGAACTCTCAATTCAGTTCCATTGGTTAGTAGGTCAATCCTTGTGCCAATACCATGCAGTTTTGATCACTGTAGCTTTGGAATATGTATTAAAGTGTGATACATCCAACTACTTTTTTTTTTTTTTTCAATATTTCTTTGGCAATTCGGGGCCTATTATCTTTCCAAATATATTTTGTGGTTAGTTTTTCAAGTTCCTCAAAAAATATGGTGTTGATTTTTATTGGGATTGCATTAAATCTGTAGATTAGTCTGGGCAGGATAGACATCTTGATGATGTTTAGTCTTCCTCTCCATGAACAGGAAATATTTTTCCATTTATTTAAGTCTTCTTCGATTTCCATTAACAGTGTTGTATAGTTTTCTGTATATAAGTCCTTTACATCTTTAGTTAAATTTATTCCTAGGTATTTGACTCTGTTAGTTATTATTGTAAATGGCATTTTTTTCTTGATTTCCTCCTCAGATTGCTCCTTATTGGTATACAGAAATGCTACTGATTTTTGAGCATTGATCTTATAGCTGCAACATTACTGAACTCCTTTATAAGTTCTAGAAGCATTGTTGTAGATTTCCCCGGGCTTTCTAAGTATAGAATCATGTCGTCTACAAATAATGAGAGTTTTACGTCTTCTTTTCCAATCTGGATGCCTTTTATATCCTTTTCTTGCCTCAGTGCTTGAGCAAGTGCTTCTAAGACAATGTTAAATAGGAGTGGTGATAGTGGGCATCCTTGTCTTGTTCCCGATCTCAGAGGGAAGGCTTTTAGGATTTCACCATTGAAAATGATGTTAGCTTTGGGTTTTTCACATATATCCTTTATCACATTCAGAAAGTTTCCTTCTATTCTTATCTTTGGCAGTGTTTTTATCAGGAAAGAGGGCTGTATTTTGTCGAATGCTTTTTCTGCATCTATAGAGATGATCACCTGATTTTTTTCTTTCAATCTGTTTATGTGGTGTATTACATTGATTGATTTTCTTATATTGAACCATCCTTGCATACCCAGGATGAAACCCACTTGGTCATGGTGTATAATCCTTTTGATATGTCATTGAATGCGATTAGCAAGTATTTTTTTGAGGATTTTAGCACCTAGGTTCATTAGAGAAATTGGTCTGTAGTATTCCTTTCTAGTGGTATCTTTGTTTGGTTTTGGTATTAGGGTAATGTTGGCATCGTAGAATGAGTTAGGCAATATTCCTTCTACTTCTATTTTTTGGAAGAGCTTAAGTAGAATTGGTTTTAGCTCCTTCTGGAATGTTTGGTAGAATTCAGCTTTGAAGCCATCTGGTCCTGGACTCTTCTTAGTTGGGAGGTTTTTGATGACTGATTCTACTTCTTTACCTGTAATTGGACTGTTGAGTTCATCAATTTCTCCTTTCATCAATGTAGGTTGTTTGTGCGTTTCTAGAAAGTTGGCCATTTCTTCTAAATTATCATTCTTGTTGGCATATAATTTTTCAAAGTATCCTCTTATGATACTCTTTATTTCTGTGGGGTCAGTAGTGATATCCCCTTGCTCATTCCTTATTTTGCGTATTAGCATCTGTTCTCTTTTTTTCTTTGTTAGTCTGGCGAAGGGTTTGTCAATTTTATTGACATTCTCGAAGAACCAGCTTTTAGATTTGTTTATTTTTTCCAGTGCTTTCTTATTCTCTTTTTCATTTAGTTCTGCTCTAATCTTTGTTATTTCCTGTTTTCTACTTCCTTTAGGTTTAGTTTGTTGTTGTTTTTCCAATTCCTCCAAGTGTACAGTTAGGTCTTCAATTTTAGCTCTTTCTTCTTTTTTTAATGTATGTATTTATGGCTATGAACTTCCCTCTCAGAACTGCTTTTGCTGCATCCCATAGGTTTTGATATGTTGTGTTGTTGTTTTCATTAGTTTCAAGGTAGTTACTGATTTCTTTTGAGATTTCTTCCTTGACCCACTGTTTGTCTAAGAGTGTATTGTTTTACTTCCATATCCTTGTGCCTAACCTGTTTCTTTTGCCCTTAGTGATTTCCAATTTCATTCCATTGGGATCAGAGTAATTACTTTGTATAATCTCAATCTTTCTGAATTCATTGACAGTTGTTCTGTGGCCTAACATGTGGTCTATCTTGGAGTATGATCCATGTGCACTTGAGAAGAATGTATACCCTGCTGTATTTGGGTGTATTGTTCTCTATATGTCTATTAAGTCCTGGTCCTCTAATGTATTGTTGAGAGTCTTTGTTTCTTTATTGATTCTCTGTCTATATGTTCTGTCTAATGATGATAATGGTATATTAAGGTCCCCTGCTATAATTGCAGAGGCATTTATTTCTCCACTTGACTTTTCCAGAGTTTGCCTCATGTATTTTGAGGCACCCCGATTAGGTGCATAAATGTTTATGATTGTTCTCTCTTCTTGAGAGATTACCCCTTTTACTAATATATAGTATCCATCTTTTTCTCTTACAATAATTTTTCATTTAAAGTCTATTTTGTCTGATATTAGAATAGCTACTCCTGCCCTTTTTTGGCTATTGTTAGCTTGTAAAATTGTTTTCCAACCAATGGGTTTCTTGTAGACAGCATATAGATGGATCATATTTCTTTATCCATTCTGCCAATCTGTGTCTTTTGAGTGGCAAATTTAATCCATTAAAATTCAGTGTTATTACTCGCAACAAATTTCTTACTTCAGCTATATTTTCTTTGGATTAATGTATGTCTTATATTGTTTTTTTTTTCTATTTTTGTCTTTTTAGTTTTTTTTAAACTCTCCTCCAACTCTCACTCCCTTGATTTTTCCTTTCAATTTTTAGAACTTCCTTTAGTATTTCTTGAAGTGCCGGTTTTTTATAGACATACTCTCTTAATTTCTGTTTATCTGTGAATATTTTGAACTCTCCATCATTTTTGAATGCCATTTTGCTGGATAGAGAATTCGTGGCTGGGAGTTTTTTTCTTTTAGTACTTTGACTATGTCATACCACTGTCTTCTTTCCTCCATGGTTTCAGATGAGAAATCAGCACTTAATCTTATTGTGCTTCCCTTGTATGTAATGGTTTTATTTTCTCTTGCTGCCTTGTGTATTTTCTCTTTTTCTTGAGCATTGGACATTTTGACAAGTATATGTCTTGGAGTTGGCCTGTTGGGATTTATACTGTTATGGCTGTGCTTTGCTTCCTAGATCTGCACAACCATCTCTCTCAATAGGGTTGGGAAGTTTTCAGCCATTATTTCCTTCAACACTCCTTCTGTTCCCTTTCTCTTCTCTTCTCCTTCTGGAATGCCCATAATGCATATGTTTGTGCATTTTGTGTTATCAGTTAAATCCCTGAGTCCCTGCTGGGTTTTTTCTATTTTTTTTGTCTATCTGTTCTACTATCTGTTTGATTTCAGCTGTATTGTCTTCCACATCAGTAATTCTTTATTCTGCCTGCTCAAATCGGCTGTTATGTGAATCCAGAGTCTTTTTTACTTCTTGGATTGTGCCATTGATCACCATCATATCAGTTATCTTTTTGTGTATGTTTAAAATTTCTTCAGTATGTCCTCCCAGTGTCTTCTTTATATCCTTAATCTCCTCCTTCACTTCATTAAGTTGGTTCATGATATTTGCTTGGGAATCTTTGATTAGTTGTTCGAGGTTCTGCATACATTCCTGGTTTTTAGTTTGTTCTTTGGAGTGGTCCATGTCTTCCTGTTTCTTAGTGTGGTTTGTAATTTTTTGTTGTCCTCTAGTCATCATTTTATCTTGCTGGGTTTATTCAGTTGATTAACTTCTGTCTCTCCTCTAGAATTTTATTTAGGTGGTGATTCTGTGTATGTGTTAAGTTTTCTCTTTCACACTTTTTCTTCTTATTTTGTTTCCTTGCTTCTTTCTATGTTACGAATCTCCACCAATCACCCCACACCGTCAATCTGCTCTCTTCTAGATGACCCAAGCTTCTCGCTTCATGCGCCCACAGCACAGACCCTTGGGCAGGACCCTGTCCACAATCGGCCATCCCCAGAGAGCCAGTCAACGAGTACCCTCCTAAGCCGACGCCATCTTGCCTCTCCCCCAGAGTAATCATAACTTTCTTTAATTACTGGATTACACATTTTCTTCCTGAGAAAACAGTGAATAAAATCAGTATGTCCACTCAACAGTTAAAATTTAAGGAGACAATATAAAAGACAAATATGAAATGGACTGAGACTTAATTCCTGTATACAAAGAAGATGAAATTCCCTCTTCTTTCTTTGTAGTCCAAATCACGTCAACTTTGAAGACCTTTATGCCACATTATTTGTTCATGTGTTTGTACATAGTGGGCAATGTGTCATCCGAGCCTTTGAAGAATTAGAATAAAAATTGAAACTTTTCACTTATTTGCAACTGTTTATGTGAAATTACTACACAAAAATTGTTTTTCTAATTCCTGTAAAATGTGAAAATAGACATTCTGTTAAATTGAATAAACTGTATAGTTAGAAGCTGTTACATATTTTTGTAAAGTTTTAAATCACCTTGTATTTGAAAGTCTATATTTTAAGAATGGGCTGGGAAAAACAGTGCTCACTGAGACGTGGAGACTGATGATTGCAGGCAGAAAGTTTATTGAGAAGCTCTCCCAACAGAGGGGGTCTGAAGAGTAGACTTCAGCCCAACCCTGGAAAGGAGAGCTTTGAATTTATCCAATACCTTCCTAGGTGGGGAAATGATTGTCGGTGGGAGGGGGTCAAGGGATTGAGTAAGGTGTCGGGGTCAATAGGAAGCCCTAGGGGTGAAAATTTTCCCTTGTAAGGCTAGAGGGTACTGGGTTAGGGAGTTAAGTTTTCTTGGAATGTTGGAGAAGCAGGTGGTGCTTTGATGTGGAGGGAGTGAAGCTCTGTGTCTCACTTTACTCCCATCTCCATGTGGTCTTTTTGTTTAACCTTTGGGGAAGTGCCCTGCTTTCAAACACCATAGCCTTAAGGGGGGGGGCGGGGCTTGTACTTCCTTAAAGCACTTCAGGGGGAATTGAGTCACAGCTTGTTAATTACTGCAAACCTAGTGAAGGGGAACTCCTAACAGAATGCTTTATGAAAATTAAAGTGTTCTGGTTTAAGTAATTTGATTATAGTTGAATTTATTCTTCTTTTTTCCCTTTTCTCTACTTGTGAATAACATCAAAAAAAAAAAAAAAGATTTTCTTGTTTGAT
>JAKSZT010037504.1:0-13697 GCA_026826555.1 Tolypeutes matacus
GGGCGAGCGAGGAGAGGGCGAGGGAGGAGAGGGCGAGGGAGGAGGACGAGCGAGGAGGACAAACAAGGAGGGGACAAGGGAGGACGAGCGAGGAGGACGAGCGAGGAGGGCACGAGTGTGGGAAGAGGCCCTGGCCAGCCCCTGCAGGCGCCCCACCTTCCAAGGCCCCCGCCCTCCAGGGCCTCCAAGGACCCCTCCTGCTCTCCAGGGAAGCAGGGCCACCCCTTCCCCAGGTCCCGCTGGGGATGGGATGGAGCTGGGGCTTGGGGGGACAGGCCCAGCCCCCTCACGGGCTCCCCTCGTCCCGAGAGGTGGGCCCAGGGAGCCCCCAGCGTCTCGCTGACCCAGGGCCGCATGTGCTCTCCCTCGAGCTTGTGCTAGGAAGGCCCACACGCACGCTGCCGGGGCCTGAGCTCGGACCCGGGGTCTGCCCAGGCAGGGGCTGACCACAGACACGGGGGCAGCTGAGAGGGTTGCCGTGGGGCAGCCGTGGGGCAGCCCTGGCTCACGGGACGTAGATGTGGAGGGGGCAGGGCAGGGGGCGCCCCTTACCTGTGGGGAGCTCCCGGGGGAGAAGCCCTGGTTGGAGACGGGCGAGGTGGGGGACTGGTTGGCGGGCGAGCCAGCGCTGGCGCGGTACTGCTGCAGGGACGGCGCCTGTGAGACGGAGGACTCGGGTGGGAGCCGGGCAGCGGCAGGGGCCCTCCTGTGCCTCGGGGGGTTTCTGTGCCAGGCACCCCCCACCCCTGCAATGAGCTCCCGGGACCTGCCTGGCCCGCGGCCCCGAGGCTGCCACGTGCGGGCCCGGGTGGCGGCTGAGGATGGGCCCCTGCGGTGGGGGCCCGGGGCAGGGCTGGGGCGCGGGCGGGCGCAGCACCCAGGGAAGCTGGGGAGTGGGGAGGCGCAGCCACCTCCCGGCCCCCGCCAGGGCCCGCCGTGCGCTCACCGAGGCCAGGTCTATCCCGGAGGACGGCGGCCCAGGGCTGTCGGTGGGGGACTGGGGGAGAAAGGAGGGCGTGACTGCAAGTGGCGGCAGCGCTGGGACCCCCCCCACTCAGGCGGGTGCTGGGCATGGGGACCCCCGGGGGGAGCCCTCCATGCACCTGCGGGGTCGGCGGCTGCTGCGGGGCGGGAGGGGGTGGCGGCGGGGGCTGCGGCTGCGGCGGTGGCTGGGACCCTGCCTGGGCGAAGAAGGCGTAGGGCAGCTGCCGCTCCAGGGAGAGGGCGTCCATGGCCACAGCCTGCGGGAGAGGGGCGCGGGTGGGGGAGGGCTGGGGGGGGTCCGGGGAGGGCGCGGGTGGGGGAGGGCTGGGGGGGCGCGGGGAGGGCGCGGGTGGGGGAGGGGCCTCGGGTGGGGGGTGCTGGGGGCACACCCATCCGGGCAGGGGGCAGGGGGCGGACCCCTGGCCCCACTCCCAGCGCTGGAACATCAGCCCCTCTGGGGGGGTCCACAATGAAGAAATGGGCCTAGCCTGAGGCCAGACGAAGCAGGGAGGGGGCCTGGGGCCGGCGAGAGGGTGGGGGCCGCTGCTGGCCCAGCCCCCGGGAGCAACCGGGGGGCAGGAGGACCAGGAACCTGCCGGGGGGTCTGAGCTCAGCCAGACCCCAAAAGAACCGCAGGGCATGGCAGTGGGGGAGCCCGGGAGGGGGCCGCCCGGGAAGGGGGCGCTGGCAGGTGCGGGGGCCGCGGTGGGCTGGGGGCGGGCAAGGCCGGCAGACAACAGCCTCCCGGGTCCGAGGCGAGGAAAGCCGAGCTCCCTTCCCGAGGGGGCCCCCAGGGAGACCCCAGGGGTGGCGGGCCCGGGGCGCCCCCTCCCCGCGAGCCAGCCCCGTGGGTGCGACGTGGCGGTGCAGAGTGAGCGCGGGCCCCTCCCGGCCCCGCACCTGGGCGATGGGCGGCCGCGGGGAGAGGGTGGGCGGCCCCGGCTGGGCCTGCTGCAGCCGCGCGTCCGAGCCCAGGGCCTGGCGGTGCTGCGACGAGGCGCCGGCCGCGGTCATCCCTGGGGAGGGGACGGGCATGAGCGGGGCTCGACCGGGCGGCTCGGCCCGCCGTGGGGCGTCCACCCAGCACGCCGTCCACGGGCCTGCGGCCTGCTGGCACCCCCGGCCCCCTGGACCACGTGGCCGGCCCGGGAAGGACCTGCGACCGCCGCCAGCGCGGGGGAGGCCGCCCAGGCCTGTGGCCGCACGCCAGGAAGGGAGGAGGAGCTGGGGGGCCCTGGGGAGGCCACAGCCCCCTCCCCGCCCGGGGCCACACCCTCAAATCCCCCAGATCTGCCTGTGGTGAAGGAAAGGAGCAGCGCGGGGAGACCTGGGACCCCAAAACCCGCGTTCAAATCCTAGATATGGAAGCGGTCTTGGAAACCAAGCGGGAAGTGGGGGCAGCCTGGCAGGACAGAAACCTGTTTCCAGGGCAGGAGGTAGGGGCACCCGCGGCAGCTCCTGGCGCCGGCAGAGCCTCCCGTGCGGCTGCAGGGAGCTGCTCCCCTGGGGCCGAGGCCCCCGGAGCTGGGGGATCACCTCCTGCCAGCGGCCTGGACGCCGGGACAGGGGTAGGAAGGTGGGGCCACTGCGCTGCCGGGCGGCCTGGGGTGCACAGTGCTGCAGGGGCCGCGGGGGCCGCATGCTGGGGGCAGTGGGGCAGGGGAGCGTGGGGAGGGGGAGCCGCCCCGGAACCCCTGGTCCACGGCTTCTCCTAGAAGCCCCCCCGCGGCCCCGGGCCCTCACCCTGGCTGGCGCCCACGCCCAGGTGCGTGAGGTCGGCGGCGAGGCTGCCGGTGCTGCTGGAGGCGCCGAGCGCGGGCACGGCGGGCTCCTCGGGGTCGAGCGGCGTGGGCAGAGGGGACGGGAAGTGCACGCTGGTCAGGTCGGGCAGGGAGCCGCCCGTGCCGTGGGCGGCGGGGAGCAGGGCCGTGGTCTCGGGGTCGGCGGACGGGAAGATGCTGGGGCGGGAGGGGCCGGTGAGGGGGGTGCGGCCGGCACCTGCCTCCCGGGGCCGCGGGGGTGGGAGGGGCGGCCGGGGCCGGGGGCCGCCCCCGCGACTTACTTGATGCCGGGGACCTCGCAGGACTTGGGCCGGGACCCCGCCTGCAAGAGAAGCGGGGCTGAGGCGTCCCCGGCTCCCGGGGCGGCAGGGCGGAGCGCGAGGCCCTGGCCGCTGCCGCCCGCCCGGGGCTCCGAGCGCGTCGCCAGGGCCCGGGTGCCCGCGGCTCCCTTCCCACAAGCCCCGGCGCTGCAGCCTCCCGCTGCCTAAGGGTACAGCTCCGGCGTTGCTCTCGACACTCCCTAAGCGGATTTAAGTTCCCGCTTTACGCAAACTTCCTTTGGGCCCAGTAGCTGCCGCACGCCAGCCTCCGCCACTGCGTCACGCGCGGTGACCGGGAGGCAGCACCCCGAGCCCCCGGCAGCCGGGTGAGCGGACGTGCGGCAGCACGAGGAAGTCCGTTCAGCGGCGACGACGAAGGGGGCCCCGCGCGTGCGGCCACAGGCAATGCCGGGCGACAGGAGCCAAGCGCGAGAGGACAGACGCCGCAGGCTGGCCCCCTCCCGCGGGGCGCCGAGGGCGGGCAAGCGCCAGGGCAAAGCAGGCGGGAGCCCGGCGCTCCGGGGGCCCGAGGCTGCTGCTCGGGCCGAGGAAGGGGCTGGCAGCGGGGCTGGCGACGGCGGCACGGCCGCGAGGCCACTTAGGCGGATCAGCCGCTGAGCCGGCCACGCGGAGGGGCCGAGGGCGGGACGCCTCACCCGCACACCTCCAGCACGTGCAGACGCACGGCCGCCCGGCCCCGGCTGAGCCTCCAGTGGGGGCGCCTGAGGCCCAGAGGGGAGGACGCCCCACCCGGTCCCGGTGGCGCCTTGCTCTGCCCGTGGCCGGGCTCCAGGGCGCGGTCTCGGGGCACCGAGGGGGCCGCCCCCTGGCTGGCCTGCCTTCTGGGCCCCTGGGGTCGCCTGGCACCCCGTCACTGCCCAGAGGTCCTGGGGGGCTGCCCCTCGCAAAGTCCCTACGATGACACCTGTTCAGGGGCTCGGGTGGGGGCGCTTTTGGGAGCGGGGCCCGTGGCCGGGAGCCCCACAACCACGTGGAGTGCCGCCTGCCGGCCAAGGGCCACGTGGGAGCGTGCCCTCCCGTCAAGACAAGGGCCTCAGAGATACGGCCTGAGCGGCCCACGCAGGCTGAGGGGCCGGGGCACCGCTTCCCGCCTGGTAACCAGGAGCGCGGGCTCCCGCTGAGCGGGTTCAAAGCAGCAGCGCCCGGGCGCGGCGGTCGTGGGCACCAGGCAGGCGCGGGCAGCGCCACCGGCCTCCACACACCCCGCGAGGAGGAGGCCGGCTGCCACCCCCGGGCGCTCCGCAGCGGCAGCGTGTGGCCTGCTCGCCCCGCCTCTCGGCGGCGAGGCGGCTACGCGGCGTCACCTGGCTGGCCTGTTTTTATAAAGAGTCTCTTTTTATTTACTTATTTGTCTCTCGCTTCCTGCCTGTGCCCGCTGTGTCCGTCTGCTGCGCGTTTCTCTGTATTTGCTAGTCTCCCTTCGCTGCCGCGTCCTGCTGTGCCACGCAGGCCATCGGCCCACGGCGCCATTCGGGCCGGCTCGCCTTCACCGGGAGGCCCCGGGGATCGAACCTGGGGCCCTCCATATGGTGGACGGGGGCTCAACCGACCGAGCCACAGCCGCCTCCCCCTCTCGTTTGCCTTCAGAGGCTCTACCTGAGCATAAAAACCACACGCCTGCGGAAACCCGAAGCCAGAACCACGAGAAAGAGGAGCCACGAGCACTGCCGACCCAGGGCGGGCCACGGGAGGGCCACGGGAGGGCGACACAGAGGCACACCCAGGCACAGGCCCCGGGGGGACACGCTCGGGCCTGCCCAGAGCCCTGTGTCCACGTCCACGTGTTTGCTCCTTTCTGAGCCTCCCACCCTGCACCTTCGCTCCCGCTCTCCTCCCGCGAGTTTGTCGCGCCTTCAGGCTCCCCAGGCCTGGGCCTCGACGCGCTCTCCCTAGCAAGTCCCCGACGCTGAGCCTGCTGGGGTCTCCGCCACTCCCCGCGCTGGACGCCGGCGGCGACCTCCAGGCTCCCGCGGCCCTCACGTGGGTCGCTCCAGGGGGAGCGTGCCTGCTCAGCGCAAGGCTGGCCGTGGCGCTCCCCGCCTGGGCGCATCCAGAAGCCGGGCGACCACCCGGCCGCGCCAGGACGACGCCCCACGCCCAGAGCCGCTTACCTTCTTGGTGTCCCACGCCTGCTTGGAGGCGTTCTTGTCCGCCTCCGCCGTGGCCTCCTCCATGCCCGGGACAGCCAGCAGCAGCACTGGCGGGGGAGAGAGAGTCAGCACCGCTGGCGCTTCCCGTGCACAGTGACCGTGCTCGCGCCACCATCCCAACTGCGGGCTCCACCAGAGCCACGGACGCAGCGTGGCAAGTCCTAGCGCCCCAGTCTGAGAAACAGCCGGAAAGAAAGCCCGGGAGGCCGAGGGTGTGTGCGTTCTGCCTCCCACGAGACTCAGGCCTCGGAGAACGTTCTGGAACCTTCCCCGCCCTCTGTGGGCTCCACACCTTCAGTCCTTTGGACGCCTGGCTGCGGCACCACGCTCGGTCCACGCTGCCGAGTTGGCCGCGAGGGGGTTGGTGGGAGACGGGGACGGGGTCTGCATGGGCTGCGAGAGCCCCGGGAGCCGCCACGCCTGAGCTGCCCTTCCCTGAGCTTGGCTCCCAGAGGGCCGGGGGGCCCTGTGCCCGCTCACGGCCAGGGTGCCGGGCATGTCCGAGGGAGCCCACCCCCAAAGCCCCACTCTCCCAGGAACCGGCGGAGCCCGTGGCCCCGACGTGCCGCCGGCAGCAGGTGCGGGCCCTGGCAGCCGCCCTGTCACCTCGGGGCCCCCCGCCCCCAGGAACAGCGTTCTGGTGACAAGGCCCCGCCCACCAGGAGCCCTGGTTCAGCCCCACGCCCGCTCCCCGAGCCTCAGCTCTGCGGCCCTCGGGACAGGCCCGGGGGACAGGCCCGGGGAGGGGTCGGGAAGCAGGCCCAGGGCTGCAGGCAGGGGGTGGCCGGGAAACGGCCGGTGGTCAGCAGGGCACACGCTGCAGTGAGCGGTGCCTGGCCCAGGAGCTGGGCCTCCGCCCCCGCACCCGAGAGGCCCTGAAGGGGGGGCGTCCGCCGTGCGTGCTGCATTGGTGAACGGAAGCCTCTGTGCGTTCGCGGGAGCTGCTATCTCTGCCCGGAAAACTCCTACACACCCTTCGAAGCCCTACGTGGACAGCGCCGTCTCTGCAGGCGGCGTGGAGCCCAGCAAACCGCCCGCCCCCGTCCCACGCCGAGCCCTCGTGCGCGGGCCCGGAGCCCGGCCCCTACCTCTTTTCTGGTGTGCGTCCTGGGACCCGACCGTGAAGGGGTCTTGCTGGGGGGGTGTCATCGTGCTCTGGTGCAGGGCGGAGTCCGAGTTGGTCCTGGGCAGGGGAGAGCCCGTGAGCTGGGCCGCCAGGGTCCCGCGGCCCTCCCTGGGGCCGCTGCGCTCGGCCAAGCCACCTCTTCCGGGGTGGCCCTGGCCCCTCTGCCCGGTGCACGGAGCCCTAGGGCTCGGCCTCAGCCGCTGCCCCGGCGGCGGCCGCGGGGTCCGGGCACACACGGAGGCCCTGCCCCAGGACTCAGCGAGCCTGGGCGGGGAGGAAGCCGGGGCAGGGCGCAGAGCAGCGCCTCTGGGTGCCGCTTCAGGGGCGAGAGCGGGAGGGAGGGAGCCGGGGCCACCGCAGCCGGGAAGTCGGGCAGGCCTGGAGCGGCGGGTGCGGCTGCCCCGCGCCTGGGGGAGACGGCCAAGCCACGGAGGGACGGCCTCGGCCCCTCTGCGCCCCACGTCCTCGCAGAGAAGCCAAGGCAGCCCCACGGCCGTCCGCGCCGCTGGCGGGCAGCGAGGCAGCGCCGGGTCGGCCAGGTGGGGGTCCGCGATGGCCGCCTACGAGGGGCGGGCGGGCGGTCTCCTCCCCCGTGGCCCCCTGACTCCTCCTAGTAGACGCGAGGCGGTTTCGCAACCACAGCTCCGGCGGCGGGAACCCGCTCAAGACGTATCGTCGAGCAGAAAGAACCACCGACCCGCTCTCGGCGTTGTCAAAAGGAAACACGAGGGGGGCGGCTGTGGCTCAATCAGTGGGGCTCCCATTTGCCATGTGGGAGGCCCCGGGTTCAGTTCCTGGGGCCTCCTGGTGAAGGCAAGCCCACCCGTACGGCGTGGTTAGCTGACCCAGCGAGCACAAGCAGCAAGGGGGGATAAATGAATGAATAAATAAAATCTTAAAAAAAAAAAAAAAGGAAACACGAGTCACCGGCAGACGAGGTTAAAGACCAAATACGGAAACAGCAGCCGCGTGCAGCAAGGACAGCACGGAGGGGCCGAGAGGCGCCTCCCGGCCTGCTTTCCGCTATCACTGAGATAGCGAAGGCGCTCTGACGGCGGCTGAGAGGCGGACGCTCGCCCCTGCGGCTGCCCAAAGCGCCCCCGACTGCCCCTTCTACTCGCTGGAGGCTCTACTAGAACGTACTGAGAATCAGCCTCTTCAGGAAATAAGGAACCCCGGCAAACCCTTAAACTGCGCGCTCTGTGCGCCAGGGGCAGGGCAGGCTTCTAGAAGCTTCTGGACGCTTCCCCTCTTAAAGCGGCTCTAAGCTTCGCCTCGGCGGGCGCGTGGCCGTGCCTGGGACGGGCGGGGGCGGACTCACCTTCTCCAGCTGGTGTCTGCCGGAGGCGAGAGGTACACGGAGCCGTAGGGGCAGCTGTCCACGTGGCCGCGAGTTAAGGGGAGACGAAGGCGACCGCACGTCGCTCGGACCAGCGTGGCCCAGGGCTCCCGCGGACGCGGCGGCCGTGACCGTGCCAGGAGAGGGTCCCCAGGAAGGAAGGCCCCCCCCCGGTCTCCAAGGCCCCGGCTCAGCCCTGCTGAGACCCGCCTCCCTCCAGCCCCTCTGGGCTCTCTCGCTGGCCCCGGGGCTGTCACTCGCTGGACGGGGCGCCCCACGCCCAGCCTCGTCTCCCCCAGCTGCTGGCCCCAAGGCTGGCGGCACCTCCTCCTCCAGGAAGCCCTCCTGGCTCCGCTGCCCACGGCTTCCGGGAAAAGGATATCTGTCGCCCGTGCTTGTCCACCGACAGGGGCCGGCGGTGGGGAGAGCCGAGGCGGCCGCGCTCCCGGCACACTCTGTCCACCAGCCCGTGGTGCCGCGAGGTCCGGCTGGTGTCCAGGCCCGAGGGCTGGAAGGGGGTCTGGGGCGGGGAGACCCGGACACGTCACCAGCAGCAGCGAGGGGGCCGGCACCCCGTCCCTGCCCTCAGGGTCCCGACCTCCAGGGCCCCCCCATCCCAGACTGTGGGACCCCCTCCATGTCTGGGCGCACCGGGGCCCGGAGGCAGTGGGCAGGCTCATGGCGGCGAGGGGGTGCCCACGGGCAGGCAGGCGGCAGGATGCCAGTGCGACCTCCCCGGGGCTGGCCCGGCTGGAGACGCGGCCCCCACCCCACCCCGAGGAGCCCAGGGCAGGGGCTTCCCGAGGCCCCCGATGGCTGGCAGGGTGTCCTCCCAGCACCCGCGCTGGCACGAGGCCCGTGCCCGGGGGGGCGGGAGCCAGCACGCAGCCTGCCCACACCCGGGGGCCGCCGCCATCTGTCTGCGGCTCTGGCCAGCCCTGGCCGCGGCCCCACCCTGCCTGGCCATCTGGCCCCAGGCGCCTCCGCCCTCTCCAAGCAGCCGGGCAGAAAGTGGCTGTGGCCAGGAAAGCTGCTTCCGGCCGCCGGGGTGGCCGCCCTCCCGCCCGGGCCCCTAACGCCCGCTGACCCCCGACTCCCTTGGCCCAGGAGAAGCCAGGGACAGAGCGAGGCCGGGAAGATGGGGGCGGACCGAGGGCGGCGGGGGCCGCATCTGCCGAGAGGGGCCTGGAGCCCAGAGGGCAGGGGCTCGAGACGCGGGGGCTGGGCTTGCACGGGGTCCAGAGACCCCGGGGCTCGGGCACACGCTTGGGTCCTCTCGTGCAGGCCAGGCTGGACCCCGGGGCCCGGCGGCCTGACGCAGGCGCCTCTGGCAGCGGAGCAAGGCCACATGCGCTCGCCGGACGCAAATCCCCCCCGGGCTGCTCCGCCAGGGAGGAAGGGGCCATTGGCCCCCAGCCCCGCCGCACCGGGAACGCAGGGCGTCGGTGTCCCCGCACGGGCCGTGATTTGCGACAGGCTCAGCAGCGCGGGGCCGCGCAGGCCTCTGCCAGGGAACGTGCGCGGGCAGCGACCCTCCCCCGAGCCGCAGGACCCGGCCAGGCCCCGAGGCGGAGACGCTGCAGGGACGCGCCCCCGAGGCCCGGCCACGGGGCCCGCAGACAGGCCGGCGGCAGCCCCAGGGGGCCGGGGCCCACCTGGAAGGGCAGGTCCGCGCTGCCGCCGCCGATCTGGTTGACGTTGGGCAGGGAGCCGCCGTAGTACTGGCCGCGGCTGGGGCCCAGCTGCAGGTACTGCGACTTCTGGAGCTGGAGCTGCAAGACAGAGCGGGTGGCTGGGGCCGGGCACGCCCCGGGACCCCCGCCTCCCCACGGAAGAGGACGCCGTCCAGCCCCGAGGGCCCAGGGACGCGAGGGCGCAGGGAACCCCGCGGGCTGCCTCTTGGGGGCACAGGCCCGGGGTACCGGGGTCTCCGGGGCACTCCCTGGGCCCCACCGAGCCCCTCAGGCTCTCAGGAGGCCTAGGACGGGGTGCTCGGCCGCTGCCCACGGCCTCGCCGCCCCGCTGCGCCGGTAGCCCCCGCCCTTGCACTTTAAAAGGTGAGGCCCCCTCCCCGTGGAAGCTTTAGGACCCAGGCGGGCAGGGCGGGCGCCGTCAAGACAGGGAACGGCGTGAGGACAAACCCAGCGCGGCCGGAGAGGACCCCGCGTGGCCCCGGCTCTTCCCAGGACACCGGCCCCCACCGCTGGGCTGCGACCGCCTTCCGAGCAGCGCCAGACCCCGGGGGTCAGAGGCCGGGACGCTCAGCCTGGGTCGGGGCGCGGAGCCCACCCGCAGGCGCCCAGGGCAGCTGGGGGCGCTCACAGACTCGTGCTGGGGGACACGGCCCGCGAAGCCTCCAGATGCCCCCGCAGACCCCAGCCCCGTGCTGGCCCACGTCCTCCAGCCCCCGCGGCCCCTCCCGGGCCTCCCTGTGCAGACAGAAGCCGGGGGCGCGTCCCTGCCCGGGGGCCCTGGGTCGCCATGGCAACCAGGCGAGCCTTCCCGGGAGACGCAGGTGTGTGGGCATGGGGGGCCGGCTCCTGGCAGCCTCGGCTTCTCCCCACGTGGCGCCGCCGTGCTGGTCACTGCCCCAGGGCCTTTGCACGGCGCCGCCCGCCCAGAGGCCGCTCCTGCCCCGTGGCGCCACCTCTGCCGGCCTGAGAACTGCAGCCTGTCCGTCTCCCGCCCTGTCGGTCCCGCGCGGCCGGGCTCAGAGCCTGGGGCGTGGAGCTCTGCGTGCGGACACCGCCAGAGGGGAAGGGACATGGGGGTGCAGCCTCTGGGGCCCCCAGACAAGGAGCAGGTGCCCCCGGGGAGCCCCAACATGTGCCCGAGAAGCACGGGCGAGGGGGGCAGAGGGGCTTCGTCCATCGTCCTCCGCTCTGTCCACGGCACGTGGGCGGCCCCGCGTTGGCCTCGGTGGAGGACGCTGCCCTGGACGTCGGGCGCCAGCGTCCCTGGAAACGCCATTCCCAGGAGGGGAACGTCCAGGTCAGGCGGTGATCGCCACTCACCTCCGGAAGGCACCTCTCACCGTCTTATCTTGAAAGGGTAGCGGTCGGAGGAGCTGCCAAGACCAGGCGCTGAGGCCCAGGGACCCTCCACCCAGGGCGCCCGCTGGGGGCGGGAAGGCGGCGCGGCGCAAGGCGCCTGGGCCCCCGCCGCTCCCCCGTCTGCACAGCCGCCACCGAGCGCAGAGCGCCGTGCCCACCCGGCTCTCCTCCGGCACCTCGACGGCCGCCCCCAGCCCCGACCCCCAGCCCCGACCCCGGCCCCCACGAAGCCGCCGAGTGCCCGGCGAGCGCGGGGACTCAGCAGGTCTGCGGACGGTCGAGTTCGCGCGGCAGATTCAGCAGCCGGAGGGGGAAGCTGCCAAGCGTCCATCGCCGGACGCACGGACAAGGGGAACGGGTGCCTCCGCATGACGGCGTGGCACTCAGCCGTGGCAAGGAGGCTCTGACCACCCCGCGACGGGGAGGACTTTGAAGCTCGGCGCCAAGGCCACGTGCTGCCGATGCTGCGTGGGCGAAGTGTCCGAGCGGGCAGAGCCTCGGAGGCAGAGAGCAGGTGACGGGAAGGGCGGCCAGAGGGGACGGGCCTCCTGTGCGTGATGAGAACGTTCTGGAACCGAGTATGGCGGCGGCCGCAGACACCCCTGGCTAGACTGAAAACCACTGAGCCGCAGGCTAAACGGGCGACTCGCACGGCGCGTGGTCACGTCAGGAGTGGGTAAATGAGCAAACGCAAAAGGGCCTCCCGCGTTGGGATCCCGTGGGCCGAGGCCGTGCAGGGAGCTGGGCATGTCCAGGGCACAGCCGGCAGCGGGGAGAGGCTCGGGGACCCCAGGCAACGGGCGCGGGGAGGGCTCAGTGGAGAGGAGGGCGGGGAGGAGGGCGGAGAGGAGGGCGGGGAGGAGGGCGGGGAGGAGGGCGGGGAGGAGGGCGTCCTGGCGGGCGGGCCGGGCCCAGGGGCCGCAGACGCCAGGGGCTGCACAGCAGCCTCGGGGACTGCCACGCCGGGAGGCCGCGGGGCGGCCCAGCCCTCCAGCGCGGCGCCCTCTTTAGCACGGCGGCACAACCTCCTTCCAGAGCACAGAGCCTGCGCCCACTGTCCCGGCCGCGTCGCGCAGTGACACCGACGCGCCCGCCTGCCTGCGGAGCCCGAGGCTGCAGGGGCCTGGGCAGCCGCCCTCGCTGGTGCCAGCACGTTCTCTGCACACGCACACGTGAGCGACGAGGGCTGCGTGGTCAGGGCTCACGTGTCACGTAGACGGCAGCACAGACGCCTGGGGCTGCTGCCGCAGCCGCCTGCCTCGCCTCCGGGGCCCCAAGCCCACCGCGCCCTACTGTGGCGTAACGAGCTGCAGCCGCGCCTCCAAGGCTGGGGGAGACGGGGAGACGGCGCGACGCCGGTGTGCACCCCAGCCCTGCAAGTCTCCGCACGCCCCGGCGCTGCCCGTCGGCCACGGCGCGGGCGCCCTTCCTGCCACGGGGCGGTGCTCCAGGCCAGCGGGGCAGTGCTGAGCCGCTGCTACGGGCCGCGTGGGGATCAGGGCGTGGCCGCCATCCGCGGGGCGGCTCAGCCAGAGGACGCGGCCACGGGCCCCACGGCACACGAAGCGTCCCGAAGCCGCGAGGCCGAGCGCAGCCAGACACAGCCGGGCAGGCGGGGGCGGCGTTTGGGTGAAACGTCCAGGACAGGTGCTTGGAGGCGGGGAGCAGCTCGGCGGCTGCAGGGGCCTCCACTGGGGGTGCTGAGAATGTTCCGGAGCTCGACGGAGGCGGCGGCATGGAAGGCGGGGAACGTGCTAAATGCCGCCAAGCCGCTCGCTTTAGACCGACCTTCGTCCCAACCTAAAACATGAGAACCAGACGGTCCTGGCCGCAGACGGGGGCCGGGGGCAGAGGGGGCCGGGGCAAGGGCGGTCCTCTCGGCCGGAGGGGCGGGCCCAGGAGACCGCGAGGAGGCGGGCGCGCAGCCGAGTGAGTCCACCTGGACAGGGCCGCGCGCTGCTCTCCACGGCCGGGCCCGGGCGGCGCCGAGCTCCCACGCGGTGCCCCCACGCCGCACGCTCAACACGCGGGGCCAGCGCAGCGGTCGGGAGGCGCGGGCAGGGCGGCTCCCTCCGGGGCTGCCCTGGTTCGCGGATGTGTCGCTCGCGCCCAGCTGCGCCCCCGTGGCCTGGGGCCCGCCGTTCCCAGACGCCCGCGTCTCAAGATCCCTCACTTGATCGCGGCCGCAAAGCCCCTCCCCAAGCCCGGCTGGCTCCCAGGTCCCAGGGGTGCGGGGCTGGCTGTTTCCTTTGGGGACCCCCTGGGCCCGTGACATCAGGGGCGCCTGGGTGGGTGTGCGTGGGGCGCGCTTGTGCATCGGCAAGAGGGGCCGACACCTGCTCCGGCGCGGCCCTGGGCCCCCGCTCCTGGGGAAGGACCGTCGGCCCCACTCGTCCCGGGCAGGGACCCCCGGCGCCGCCCGCACGTGCCCGGGCCGCCCCCTTGAACCCAGCAGGCCTGGTGGCGGGCTCGGCGCCCCGGCTCCCGGCTCCCGGCGAGGGGCCACCTACCAGGCTGCGCAGGCGCCTGCGGGCGCGGCCTCCCGTGGGCGGCGCTGGTCACGCTCCCCCACGATGGCCCGGCCTCGGGGAGACCCAACAAAGGGGCCGCCCTCCTTTCGCGCCCAGAATAGCTGCTGCGCTCCACTTCACGCCAGCCTGCCGCGGGGTGACGCGAGGGCGCTGGCCCCGTTCTGCGCGTGGGGGCGGGCAGCCGCCCCAGCCCCTCCCCAGAGCCCTCCCCAGGGCCCCCGCCCCCAGCCCCGGCCCTGCCCGAGCCCCCACCCTGAGCCCCCCTGCCCAGACCCGCCCCAGCCCCCACCCTGAGCCCCCCCACCCTGAGCCCCCCCACCCAGATCCGCCCCAGCCCCCCACCGAGCCCCCCCACCCAGACCCGCCCCAGCCCCCCACCCTGAGCCCCCCCA
>JAKSZT010037504.1:22327-32893 GCA_026826555.1 Tolypeutes matacus
GGGGGCCTCCCCATGGCCCAGCGGGGCTGGGGGCTCCCCGGCGCCCTGGGGCAGGAGGGGGCAGAGTGTACCCACTCCTGGGGGCATGGGGTGGGGGGCGACGCTCCGACACAGTCAGGAGGCCTGGAGAGAGGTGCAGGGGCTGCCGGGGAGTGCTGGGCCCTGGTGCTGTTTCCTGGGTGGAGGCCTGGCTGGAGGTGACTTTGGGGAGGGGGCTGCCCCTTCCAAGGAGCAACTGCAAGTGGAAACCCCTGTCAACATGGCTCTTCTCTGTGTTGAGCTCTGGAAATATCCTCCCAAGGCCTACCCCCGCCCCATGAAAACAAATCCCAGCATCCCCCCCTTGGAATCAATCAAAGGCTCCAGGTTCAAATTCCGCCTCTGCCTGTCACCTTGGACAAACGGTTCTGCTCCACTGGGTCTCAGTTTCCTTGTCTTGGAAATGGGGTGGGGGACGTTTCCTCCCTTTTGGGGCCTTTATGAGAACCAGATATAGATCCATTCTAATAACAGTTACTGCTGGGGTTGATTCTAAGTTCTCGGGGCAGATCGTGGTTGTCGTTACTCCTGCTGTATAGATGGGGAAACTGAGGCTGGAGCCCCTGAGCCTCACGGTGCATGGGGGGCAGGCGGGAATGGATTCTCACCCGCTCCCGCATCCCCGCCCTCCCCCCAGCAGCATGGCGTCCTCTGCCAAGCCTTCTGCCTTGGGCCCCGAGCCCACCGCCCCGCTGCCCGCTGGGGCCCCTCCGCTGGAGGACTTTGAGGTGCTGGACGGAGCTGTGGACACGGAGGAAGACGAGGACGAGGAGGACGACGACGACCTCAGCGAGCTGCCCCCGCTGGAGGACATGGGGCCACCCCCGCCGCAGGAGACGGAGCAGCCCGGAGCCCTGGCCCGCGAGTTCCTGGCCGCCATGGAGCCCGAGCCCGCCCCGGCGCCAGCCCCTGAGGAGTGGCTGGACATCCTGGGTGAGGAGGGAGACCCCGAGCCCCACTTCCCGCATGTGCACGGGCTGGGAAGTCCGACCACAGGGAGCCCTGGTGCGTGCCGTGGGGTGTCCCCAGAGCTGTTGCCTGATCCTGTCCAGGGCCGCTCTGGAAAGGGGCCCCGAGGTCACAGGGACCCAGGGCTCGTCCCCTTTCATTTTGCCCTCTGGCTGGCTCATGGCATTCCCGAGCGCTGGAAAGAGAAGGTCTGCGGGCGAGTGACCTGGGGGACGCCGGTGCTGACGCCCCCTCAGACGTCTCGATGCCCTGGGAACAGCGTCAGAGGCTCTGCCAGCCGGGGCTGCCCACGGGGCCCCCCGCCTCTGGCAGAGAGGCCACCAGTCTTCCACGTAGCGCCCATCCCAGCCCGGGACCGCGCTGCTGCCCGCTCTCGCGGTGACGGCGTTCACAGGTGGGGAAACCGAGGCTCAGCGAGCCGCGGCCGCCCGCCCGAGGCCGCCAGCCCCCTGGCTGCCCCGCAGCTTGGGACGGTCTCGCCCGCTGCCCCGGCCCCCTCCGGGCTCGACGCCGGCTCTGTCGGTTTATACCAGCCCTGGCCACCCTCGAGGTCAGAATCGGGGCTTCCAAGAGGGCACTCGACTCGCCCAGGGCTCGCCGGACGGAGGGCAATGCCCGGGCACGCGGCGTGTCCCGGGCCGTGCGGTGGCCGTCGCCAGGCCTCCGTTCCCTTAAGACGCCCTGAAAGCGGCCCCGTGACCGCGCAGTGTCCAGCCCGTGACGGGCCGCGCCCCCCGCCTCTCAGGGAACGGGCTGCTGAGGAAGAAGACGCTGGTCCCGGGCCCGCCCGGCTCATGCCGCCCCGCCAAGGGCCAGGTGGTCACCGTGCGGCTGCAGACGTCGCTGGAGAACGGCGCGCGCGTGCAGGAGGAGCCCGCGCTGGAGTTCACCCTGGGCGACTGCGACGTCATCCAGGTGGGCGCCCGGCGGGGGCGCTGGGGGCGGGGGCCTCAGGCTGCTGCTGACCCTCGGCTGCCCCGCCCGTCCCCAGGCCCTGGACCTCAGTGTCCCGCTCATGGACGTGGGGGAGACGGCCATGGTCACTGCTGACTCCAAGTACTGCTACGGCCCCCAGGGCAGGTGAGGCCCCGGGGCAGGTGAGGCACCACAGGGCAGGGGGGGAGGCCCCAAGGCCAAGGAGACACCCCCCACTCAGGGAAGGTGAGGCCCCGGGGCAGGTGAGGCACCACAGGGCAGAGGAGGCCCCCCACGGCAGGGGGGGAGGCCCCCAGGCCAAGGAGTCACCCCCCACCCAGGGAAGGGGAAGCCCAGGGCAGGTGAGGTCCTCCAGGGCAGATGAGGTCCCTCAGGGCAGGTGAGGCCCCCCCCAGGGCAGGTGAGGCTCCCCAGGGTGGGGGAGACCCTCCAGGGTAGGGGTAGGCCCCTGGGCACGGAGACCCCCAGGGCAGGTGAGGCTTGGGGCAGGGGAGGGGAGGCCCCAAAGCCAGGGAGACCCCCCAGGGTAGGGGAGAGCCCCGGGGCGGGGGTGGTGGTGGGGGGAGTCCAGGTGCCCCCCGCCTCGCCCGCCTGTGCTCCCTGGACGCCCGCTCCGTGGACGAGCGGGTGCGGCTCGGGGGGTGGGGGGTCCGCGGGGCTGAGGGCTGAGTGCCCCGCCCGCCCCCCCAGCAGGAGCCCGTACATCCCCCCGCACGCGGCCCTGTGCCTGGAGCTGACCCTGACGGCGGCCGTGGACGGGCCCGACCTGGAGCTGCTGTCGGGGCCCGAGCGCGTGGCGCTGGCCAACCGCAAGCGGGAGTGCGGCAACGCGCACTACCAGCGCGCGGACTTCGTGCTGGCCGCCAACTCCTACGACCTGGCCATCAAGGCCATCACCTCCAGCGCCAAAGGTGCCTGCGCCGGGCCCGCGGGGGGGCCCCCAGGCTGCTCCCCCGCCCGGGTTCCGAGGGCCCGGGGCGGCGGGCGCGGGGCGCGGCCCTGGGGGAGGCCCCGCGGCCCCGCTGAGCGCCGCCCGCCCGCCCGCGCAGTGGACGTGAGCCTGGAGGAGGAGGGGCAGCTGCTGCAGCTGAAGGTGAAGTGCCTCAACAACCTGGCGGCCTCGCAGCTGAAGCTGGACCACTACCGCGCCGCGCTCCGCGCCTGCAGCCTCGTGCTCGAGCACCAGCCCGACAACGTCAAGGCCCTCTTCCGCAAGGGCAAGGTGCGCCCCGGCCCCGCCCGGGCCTGCGCGCCCGCGGGCTGCGGGCCGGTAAACCGAGGCCCAGGTGCTGGCTCGTCCGGCGCGGGCGTGGAAGGCCCAAGCGGGGACTCCGTGCAGCCTGCTGTGTGCCGAGATCTGCAGGGGCGGGCGGGAAGAAGTGGTTCGGTTTTCCACATTTGCGCCCCTCCTGGGGTATAAGCCGAGCCTCACGCGCCTTCGGACGTGGCGGGTGAAGGCGACGGAAGCCCACCTGGACGGGTCCCAGTTGGGGGAGGGGCTTGTTGCTCACAGCGCCAGGGTCTGGGCCTTGAGGCACTGCTGGGTCCAGGTGGTCACAGTGTCTGCTGCAGGCTCCCCTCAGGCCGGTCCCGCCCTCCCCCAGCCCCGAACCCCCAGGCCTCCCTGCTCCCCACTTAGGGACCAGCGAAGCGCGCCCTCGATCTCGGCGGCCTCGGGTCTCCCGGGCGAGGCGGGGGCCCAGGTGGGTGCCCTGACACCTCCGGCCGTCCGCAGGTGCTGGCCCAGCAAGGCGAGTACAGCGAGGCCATCCCCATCCTGAGAGCAGCCCTGAAGCTGGAACCTTCCAACAAGGTGAGCAGGGGGGACACTGGGGAAGTTCCTCTTCCGGTCTGCTCCCCGGGCCTTCCTGCTGTGGCTCTGACCCTGCCTCTCCCACCTGGGCTGTGGCGGAAAGTAGGCAGCCAGAGGTCCTCGGCCGAGACCTTTCTGACCTCCGGAAGGGAGGGTGAGGCCTTCACGGTCCCTCGTGACACCCCCTCCCCACAGACGATTCACGCGGAGCTCTCGAAGCTGGTGAAGAAGCATGCCGCCCAGCGGCACACGGAGACCGCCCTGTACCGGAAAATGCTGGGCAACCCCAGCAGGCTGCCCGCCAAGTGCCCCAGCAAGGGCGCCTGGGTGAGTGTGAGCCGGCAGGCGCTGAGGGGTCCCGGAGGAGGGGCGTGGGGGCCGGCGTGCAGCGGGCACGTGGGTTTCCTCTGCTCCCCACACGACAGCCCAGTGGCTGAGCTGTGCTGGGCAGAAGGGGGAACCCTGCTCGGCTCAGGGTGGGGGACGAAGGCTATTCTCCGGGAAGGGGAGGTATCTCAGAGAAGGGAGCATCTGCTTTGGGTTTTAGTGTGTGAGTAGGAGTCGGCCAGGAAGCGGGGTCAGGCAGGGGGCTGCTGAGAGGGCAGCCTTGACCGCTCTCCAGCCGCCTCTCCCATTCCTTCCCCCACAGTCCATCCCGTGGAAGTGGCTGTTTGGGGCGACCGCGGTTGCCCTGGGGGGCGTGGCCCTCTCTGTGGTCATCGCCGCCAGGAACTGACCGTCAGGTGGTCGCCACCCGCTCTGTGCACCGTGGACCCCACCCTGTGCCCCCCAGCCCCCCAGGCCCTGTCCACTGCCCTTCCCGGCCCAGCCCCCTCCTCTGGGTGGGGGCAGTGAAGGGTGGGGGTCGCGGGGCCCAGCCAGCAGGAGGGCCTGAGGCCCAGGTGGAGGACGGAGAGGCGGGGCCGGGCCCCATCTGGCCCGGAGGGAGGGGCCCTCACCCCCAGACCCCGCTCTGCCCCTAGCTGGGGGGCAGCCCTCCCTGCCCCGTCCCCACCCAGCGCCAGCCCCCGCCCCGCCCCCCTCTGCAGCCCCCACCCTGGGAAATAAAATCTCCAGCCCCGCACCCCGCTGGCTCTGGAGACTTCTTCCGCCGCCGCGGGGGGCTGGCCAGGCGGCCCCTGACGCATCCACAGCCGCTCAGCGTCACGGGGGCTGCTGAGCCTTCCAGAGGGGGCCTCCGAGGCCCGGGGGAGCCGGTGAGGAGTAGGTGGGGCCGGGGCCCAGGGCCTGCTCACCCCGGCCCGCCCGCAGCCCCCGCGTCTCTGCAGGCGGGCACCCTCGACCCTGCCGACGCAGGGCCCCCGGCCTCGGGGGAGGCAGGCGGATGTGGGATGGGTGGGGCCCGTGAGGAGCGTGGCTGGGGGTCCGTGGAGGCCCCTGCGCTGGGGGTGCGGTGTCTGGGTGGTGGGCAAAGCCAGTGCCAAGGCCCTGGGGCGGGATCAGCCTGGCACGCCGGAGGGGTTCGGTGAGGGGGTGGTCACCTGGGGTGGGGCCGCAGGGGTGGGCGCGTTCCAGAAGCCGCCGCCTCCCGCTCGCCCCTCGACCAGCCAGGACTGGCCCAGCTGCTGTGTTCCGGGGGTCTGCGTGTCCCCTGGTGCGACCTGCGTGCTCTCGGCCCCTCCTGGTGCTCGGGGAGGCGGGGGGTCCGTTCCCTGCTGCTCCAGTCGTGCCCGCCACCCGCCAGGCAGACGGAGCTCAGCGAGGAGGCGGCACTCGCCCAGGCTGTCCCCGGGGAGGAGGCCGGTGGGCTCGCCGCGCTCGCTGGACCACCCTGCGCCGCCCACTTCCCGCCATCACTCGTGCACGTCCGCTACGCGCCGGCCCAGGGACCCCCCGGTCACGGGCACGGCCCAGGTGCCCAGGTGTGGGCCGCGGCAGTGCCTGGCCACGCTTGCCCCCCCGGCTCTGGCAGGGGACGGGAGCCTGGCTGCCTGGGGGGAGCTTTTGGGGCAAGGGCCTCCGCGTTGAAGACTGCTGGAGCCTGGGAGGCCTGCGGCCAGCAGCGGGCACAGCGCAGGCCCACGTCGGAGCAGCCGGGGCTGCTGATCCTTTTGTGCCAAGATACGGCGCCTGGAACAGTGCCTCAGTGGCAGCCAAGGGACACGAGACAGGCACCGGGCGTGACTGCCGGGCGCACTCTGTTTGGAGAGGAGAGGAAGACTGTACGTCTCCTGGCTCTTCCTTGGAGCGGCCATGGCACGTTCTCTGAATCGTGTCCTCCTTGTGGAACTACCTTCTGGGGGAGCCTAGCATTTCCCTCCCCAGTGGCACCCCTCCTCCCGGTCTCCGGGGCCCCAGCCAGTCAGAGCCTTTCACCCCCTACCGGCCACGGGGATTGGCATGTGGATGGCAGGTGATGGAGCTGAGAGGAGAGGCTGGGCCGTGGCGAGCCCCAACAGCTCCTGGAGCCAGCCGGGCCTGAAGCCCACAGCGGCTCGTTTCTGCTTGAGCAAGGCTGGGTTTGCTGTCGCGTGTGGGCACTGGGAGGGGGGTGGGGGCTGCCAGGTCACTGCACTTCCTTTCCACGACAAGCGTGGTTTCCGAGGCTTGTGCACAGACGGGAGGATGGACTGGCTCGGTTGCAGCCGTGGGTCCGTCAGTCTTCTGAGCTTGGCCATGGCTTTAATTGATGCTTGAAATGTCCCGTGAAGGCTGAGCCGACACGAGGGAGCCCTCCCCGGTCCTGCCACAACTCTCTCCGGTAACGCCAGGCCTCGCTTGTCCGCGGTTCATGGGGAGGGGCGATGTGGCTGCTGCCGAGGTTTGGGGGCAGGTGGAGCCGCCCCGGCACCGGGCAGGCCCTGGCGGCCCAGGCCCCGCACGGCCCACCTGATGTGACGGCCTTTGTGCCATGGGGGCCGGGCCACGCCAGGGCCCAGAGCCGCCCGTGACGAGGTCGACCCCTCGTGGGGCTGGGGACAGCCTGTGGGTGCCCCACGCCTACGTGCCGAGCCCCCGTGAAGCCCCGACACGGAGCCGGGGCAGCCCCCCTGTGGTGGTACCTGGGCGTGTCGTCACCCGTCGCCACCACGGGGAGCTGGTGCCGGCTCTGTCCTGGGCGCTGCCCCAGACGCCTCTCTCCTGGGCTTTGTTTTTTCTATTGTCATTAAGCAGTTGCGGTTCGTGGGAAGCACAGGTTTCCCACCTGCCCCTCACATAGCCTCACCACCGGCAGCTGTGCGGGTCGCTGCGCCCGAACGATGTCATCGTGCTGACGCCATTAACCGCCGTCCCCGGCTCAGCCCTGAGGCTGTGTGGCTCCGTGGTGGTTTTCCTCTTCCGGTAACACACACGATCTAAAATCCCCCGTTCTATCCACTTTGGGGTATACAGTTAGGTGCCGTTAATTACATCCGCGACACTTTGCTTCCACCCCCATGGCCCGTTGCCCCAAATAGAAACCCCACACCAAGTAATCGTTACCACCCCGAGCCCCCCGCCCGACCCCTCTAACCTGTGTTCTGATCCTGACTCTGTGGGTTTGCGTGTTCCGCTTGTTTCCCGTAAGTGAGCTCGCGCCCGCCGGTGCCTGGCTTCTCGCGCGAACGCTCGGTGTCTCCCAGGCTCGTTCCCGGGGGAGCTCCTGGACGTCTCAGTGCTGCCCTTTCCGCGGCCGGGGGACACGCCACTGCACGGACAGGCCGAGCCTTGCTGAGTTCAGACCGCCTCCTTGGCTGCGGCAAGCGGTGACGGGGAGTTCAAGTGCGTTAAACCCGCTGGCAGCGCCGCCGGCAGAGGTGCTGCGGGTGGCAGGGGTCCGGGGTTCGTCCTGCAAGCCCACCAGCTCGCGCGAACGCGGTGCGTCTCGCCTCCACGAGCCGGTGCTTGGCCTCGACGTACGGAGACCCCCACATGGGCCCGAGCCCGCCGGTCGCAGACAAGGAAGTCGGAGGGGTTTGAAGCATGAGGACAACTCGGCTGAAGGAGGGTGTCCATGGCTGGGCCCCGGGAGTGTCCCCCCACTGACAGCCACATGGAAATTGGACCTCCATCCTACAGCTGCAGCCCGAAGGAGCCTGGCAGCAGATCCTTTCCCCAGCTGAGCCTCCGGGTGAGGCTGCCGTGTGGTGAGCGCAGCCGGGCGAGCCAGCGGAGGATGCAGCTAGAACGTGCTGGTCGCCTGACCACAGGGACCGCGAGGTGGCAGCTGTCTGTGGCTTTAAGCCCCTAAGCTTGTGGTAATTTTGTTACGCAGCAGTAGACAGCGGCTACACAGCGGGCTTTCCAAAGTCCAAATTAGAAATGACGGAAACGTCTGGCGAGACGGGGCTGTGCTCGAGGACGAGGGCGATTTCCAGGATGATGCCACTGGCCACCCGACTGAGCTCATCTCTGAGGCGGGTGCTGTTATCTCCATTTTATGGATGAACAAACTGAGGGGCCGGCAGGGTGAGGCCAACCCAAGACGGCAGGCTGAGCGCGAGCGTGCCACCGGGCCAGGTGTGCCACAGGTGAGGGGCCACCCTCGGGTTCCTTGGACGACGGGTTCTTAGAGCGTCCTGGGGAGGATGCCCACGCCTGCCGAGTCCCCCGCTGTGGCTCGGGGCCCCTCTGGGAGCCACTGGGAAACCAAGTGTAAGATGGAGGGCCGCTCGTTACCGAATTCCCTGAATCTCCCCCAGGCCTCCGTCTCTTCTGGCAAATGGGGCCAAGCCCCTGTGTCTACCCCGAAACGTGGTCGTGGGTTCTGAGTCTGGCACACTAGGAACACTCAGTGTGGGATGGCGGTAATTGTTACTGTTGTCTATTTCCCAGGTGAGGCCACAGAGGCTCAGAAAGGGGAGGCATCCTTCCCAAGGGCACACAGCCAGCCAGGCGCCCACAGAGCCCATCCCTCCACGTCCTGCACTCACCGGCCTGGCAGCATGTACCCTCCCCATCTCCACCCCAGACCTCCCACAGTGCAGCTGCCCCTGCTCCTGCCCTTTCGTGATCCTCCCAAGCAGTGCAGCTCTGCCTGCTCCAATATTTACCTGGCCCAGCCTCCTGGATAAACAGCCTGGCACACAGCGTGGAGAGACAGGTCAGCGTGTCTCGGCAAGCGCTGGCCTCCATCCTGTGGGATCCCAGGCAGGGTTGGGGGGTGGGGTTAATCTCAGAGTCCAAATCTCTGCGGCAGCAAGCGAGACCTTGAGTTGAGTGGCACCGGCGTCCTGCACCTCAGTCTCCCCGTCTACGAAATGGGCCCGTGGCTGTGTCATGAGAACTAAACAGGGCCACTCACTCACGTGACGTGTACCTCCTCAGCGTCCACCCCACGGCCAGGCCCCACGCCAGGGACATGCAGAAAAAGGCCCAGGAGATGCAGGGTGTCTGGGCGGGAAAGAGCTAAGCTCGAGTCCCAGCCCTGCCTCTCGCCAGCAGGGCGGCCACAGGCTGCCTCAGCCCTCTGAGCCTCAGTTTACCTGCTTGTAAATGGGGATGCGGTAAAAGTCATCACGGGGAATCTGGCATTGCCTCTGGGGTCCACATTTCTCCGTCCGGGTGCAAACGAGTCACAATTGGCAGGGACCCCGCGGTCTCCGCCTGTAAAATGGGAGTGGCCATGCCAGGCGGGTGGGGGGTGGGGGGGTAGGAACCAGTGGCCTCAAGCAGGTGGACACAGCGGGTCCCGAGCCTCACCTTCCTCTCTTTCACCCCAAACTTTCCATCCAGTGGCCCTGGGGTCTATGGCTGCAGCAAGAACCACCCGGCTTCCTGCAGGCACTGGCTGGGGCCTGTCTCCAGCCTCAGTTTCCCCATCTGTAAAATGGGGGATTGAGACTGTGGAAAACCTTCCTGTCCGCCGTGGGGCGAGGGTCCGGGCGATGGAGCAGCGCCACGGACAATGCCTGCGTTTCTGTGAAACCTCCCCGAGAGGGAGCGCCACAGAGCGGATCAGTGGGTGGGGGTGGCTAACTTAAATGGGAGGAAGCTGCTTGAAAACGTCTTGAAGCTACTGGAAACCATCAGATGGGGACTTCGAAATTAATGGATTTTATAAGCAAAATCTAATCCCATAAAGTTGGTTTTTTGCATGGGGGTAGTTGGACCCCAGTCCTCTCTCAGCGCCTACAGGGTCCCAAGATGCCATTCTTATGAACCAACTTTACAAGGACCCCACCGGCAGCCCCCCCCAGCGTCCAAGGCGCGCTCGCTTTGCATAGCCACGCCCACCCGGGGGGCTGCCGCGGGCCCCGCCTCCCACGTGTCTCTGCCGGCCACGCCCCTTCCGCGTCTTCTCCGCGGCTTCCAACCGCAGCCAAAGCCGGAAGTCCTGACAGACCTTATAAATAATGCATCACGTCAGCGGCCGGGGGGGCGGAGCTTCGGCACGCCCCTCGGAAACGGGACCGTGAATTATAAGTAGGAGGCGGGGCCTGCGGGGTGCGTGTGTCGGGGCGGAGTCCGGACGCGGAAGTGATTGCGCCGGCAGCTTGGGAAGGCGGGGCGAGCGCCGCGCTCATGAATATGCAGGCATCGGGGTACGCCCCGAGGGGGCGTGGCCAGACGCACCTCCTGAATCCGGCAGCGGGTCCGAGGGCGGTGTCGCGCGCCGCGGGCCCCGCGGAGGGCGTGGCCGGGCGCGTCTTATGAATAATGCAGCGCGTCAGCGGGCGGCGGGGCGGGGCGTGGCCGGCGTCGGCGCCGGCGCCCGGGCGGGGGGCGGGGGAGCGATGGTCGCAAGATGGCGGCGCTGAGGGAGGCTCGGAGCTACGGGCTGTCGTGCGGGCGGGTGAGCGACGGCAGCCGGGTGTCCGTGTTCCACGTGAAGCTCACCGACAGCGCCCTGAGGGCCTTCGAGAGCT